>FIZT01038214.1:0-21743 GCA_900065295.1 Paracoccus marginatus
GACATTTTGGAACACAACACATCACAGCACTTGTTTATCACACTAAACGATATCACAATAGGTTGTTCAACTGATAGATATCAAAATTAATTGCAATTATTCACAAATTAACTAAAAACTACCGAAATTTAAAACAATTATTCAGAAATTAACTCGAAAATTACTCGAAACAAATTTGAATTTAACTGTTTTCCAATATTACTACTAGAATTTACCAGCCTCTTTATCGTGACGTCATCGTTTCTGCGCTCCGGCCTTCTACTATAGGTGGTGTTGTGTAGGGCCGTATTCATAGACGATACTTTAGTGCCAAGTAGTACTTAAGTACCCAAAAACCTGCACTAACCCTTTGTCTAGTATCGGATTTCGGTTCCTTGACGTGTCAAGTATTGACTATGAATACGGCCCGTAGTTTTGGTTGCCTCATTGACGAGTGTAAGGCAGAGAGAACAAAAAACGAAACATCGCAATAATGAATACAATATGAAATGACGATAACATTAATTTAGAATATTCAAAAAGAACAACAGAATTTGTTTTTCGAACATCATTCATGTTTTGACAATTCGTACCTAAAAATGTTGGCAATTTCTTTGGGCACAATAAACACTTGTTCTAGGTTCGTGTAACTCAAATATCCAATTTCGAAAAGTAACGTATAAAATACATCGAAGTCGACATCCTGATTGTTCTCGATTCCTGTCCCATTTACTACTCTAAAAAATTTTCGGAAATCGCTTACGGTTATGTGAGTCAAAAGTTTGAATCGGATTAACCTTGAATTCAAAAGCTCCTGCAGACACGCTCGTATCGTCGGATTCCGCGTAATACTTGTGAGAAACTCCTTCTCTATCACGTTCAATGATTTTTGATTTTGTTCACATTCGTTAAGATATTTCTTGTAAAAATACGGATTGTACATTCGCGTCGAAGTGTTAGCTACTTGATATCCTGAGTAAATCTGCGGCACACCAGTGTCGTTATGCTCGGGGTGAACTTGCCGATGACGATGCAACAAATTATGAATTTCTTGAAGATCGAATCCAAAAAATGGTGTAAAAATGTGATTATCGAGAAAACGATAGTAACGTATGTCGTCGATTTTAGTGAAATGCGACGATACGAAGTAACTGGTGGTTCCTACGATGAATCCGTACTCTACATATTGGTCCACGCATGTCGGTTTGAATAATTTCTGAATCATGCCATTAATGTAGTTTTGAAAGAGAAAAACGTCGTAAGTAATTTCTTCGCCGAGAGAATGGGCTTCGATCAAAGGAGCGTCGTAATCGTCGATCAGAACGAAAATTTTCTTATCCAAGTAATAACACAGAATTTTAGATAAGGCGAATAAGCTGTTTTGCAAATCAACAGCTCGACACTTATTAGCGTAGTTTCGATCCCAAAACTCCATCTGGCCTCGTAAAAGGTATCCCCACTCGTCGCTTTTTTCTTGCAAACTGTCATTCTTCAGCGTCTCGTATAACCAGTGGTATTTTTCGTAACATTCTCGAATTCGATCATTCAGCCTTTGGACCGTTTGTTCAAAAGTGGGCCGTATGATATTCCGAAAAGTGACATAGATGACCGGATATTCAGCGAGATGCTTTCGAATTAAATTGTGGTACTGCATAATTTTCAAGCCCAAGGATTTATTCGTAAATAACTTGTAACTCGCCGTGTCCCATTTCTTTTTCACTTGTCCTAGTTCGTCAGCTTCTAATTCCACAAAACTTTGGATCATCTTCAAATTGCTAGTTTTGCCGAATTTTGAAGGATACGTCATGAAATGGTAGGTGCCATTTAGGTGACGAAAGATTATCTTTATCAGCATCGTCTTGTCAATGAACTCCGGCTGCTTTATCTGTTCTGCAAAACTTGTGGCCTCGGAGGTGAGGGAAAGGGCATTTTGGATAGGCCCAACGAACCAAAGTGTTAATACAATTTGAAAATTGTTCATTTCACTTCGTCATAATTTGAATGTCGAGATATTTACCTGTAAAAAAGAACTTCCTCACGCGTCATTGATGAAAAAATTATAACCAATACAATTTATCTACATAAAAAAGAAATTTTTTGATGACTAAATCATTGCAAATTAAAAAATATATATGTACTTACATTACATTCTGAGACATGTAAGTATGTGTTTTTCGCGAAGATTTATTTTTATAATGAATTTGATTTATCATTCCATACACTTTTCATCGAATTTTGATACCATGTCCATGCAAAACATTCAATTTTGTAATCATTTAAAATAAATGACCTGTTACTAATATCTTGCACGAGTTTTTACGATATCATTTTTTCTACCATCTAGTTATTGAATTTTTGTATGCGTTAAAAAGTATTCATGCAAAGACCTCGATCGTATTTCTGCCATTTTTCAATGGTGTAGACAAAAAATTTTATAGAAAGTTTTGAAATTTGTTGAACATGCATGTAGGTAGTTAGTAATGCTATTGATCGGGTTCACTACAGAATTCTGTCCTTTCTTCATCGCTTGCTAGTTCATTCGACATCGTGGAAATTAATAAAAGTATAATTTTATGCTTAATGTCTTTTGCCCATGACGTGGATTGAGGTAGAGCCAATCATAAAACGTATCACGCTTTACATACTCAACTGTAGCTCTAGTTGTGAAAGCTAATAAAATTTTTCGTGCGTGTGTGTGGGAAATCCGAGACCGAGAGGAAGTGAGTGAAAACCGAAAATTCTTTCCGTTTTCCTATCGCCTCGGTAATGAATGAAGAAATTGTGAAAAATTAGAAGTAGAAAGTCGCCGTTGACTTTGAAAAATGTTATTTTTGAAGAAGAAAACATGAACTGAATTCAACTCATCAAACTTCCTAACTCCAGCTACGTAAGTTATTGAGTGTAGCTTCATTTTATTCAAATTAATTCCACGACAGCCTCAAGCAGGCTGCATGGTCGGCATTGACACTGAAATGTGTTTGACTGCTTAGGATTCAATTTTTCAGATGATGTATTGTTCTATAAATCACCAGCTGCGTGTAACGTAGTATGCACTAGTAAATAGGAGATCAAAGGATGGTTTGTCTACAGTGCTCCTGTACTTCTATTTTCAGGGCACTGTAGGCAAACTTTTCTCCACTTTTCCTGTGCCTGCGTAGAAGCTAAGACTCCCTACTAATTCAAAGGTATGCCGATTTTTCTACTCATTTACCTCTTCGAATTTACGTAAGTAATGCTCTTGAGCAACTGAAAAATATTTGTAGAGTGAATGATAATTTTTTGTATTTGATGTTATGATGAAATAAAGTATCGACTTCTGAATTCGAGAGATTCAGAGATTGCTGCATTTGTATTTACTTAATAATTATTCAACGAATTTACGTCAATTACGTCCTCGAAAGATAAGATCTTGACATCGGATCTGGATTTGATTGACGTTCATGTCTCACACGGGCATCATTTATAATATTGAAAATGTAATGATGATGAAGGTGAGAAAACGTTTGAGAAACTAACTAGCTTTAATAGAAAGAAATTAGAATTCTATAAAAATAAAAAACCAAAAAACTTATCGGTTGCCGGTACAACGAACTACAAAAATCCGTCGCGCGCCAATCTTATGCTACTTACGCATGCGCAACCACCTTCCCGCTTTCCCAGTTGAAAAGGAAACTTATCATTCAACTGTTGTTTTTGTTTGTTTCCATAGATGATAAGATGAAAATTCTGGCGGTTGTTTGGAAAATTTCTAAAAAAATGCGTTTATTTCCTAATCAAGAGCTCCTATTGAACTTTCACTTGTAGACTTGAAATTAGATCACATTTTTTGATAGTGTTCAAGTCACCCGAGTCAGTATTATGATGGGAAGTTCGCGTTTAGAAGTGATTTGGTCACCGTACCATACGAATAAATTCATCACCTGGGGTGATGACATTTATCTTTACGAAGCTAGATCAAATAAAGAACCAGCCAAACAAAACGGTAGTATTAGTGTGTTTTATAACCGCATTCTGATATTTGTAGCTCTAACCCACGTGTTTCTTCCTTCTAGATATTCAGATTGCTGAAAACACAGTAGCTAGGTTATTAGCGACAAATTCTAACTATCGGTACGTGAAATGCATTGACGTTTATCCCAAGTCAGACACAGATCTATTGTTAGCTCTAGGTCAAGCTAATGGAAAAGTTTCATTGACTACGTTTGGTCCATCAGTATTCGACTCGTTTCGGTTAGCAGGACTAGAGTTGTGTAAGTAACACACACAGTTGTACTTATTACATTTTATTTTACTCGTTTTTTAAATACGTACTCAATTAACAGGTCCTAGGTACGCTAGACAATGTAACACCGTGAAATGGAACCCAATCGAAACGAATCTCTTGGCATCAGGATACGAAAAACATCGCAGCGATCATTCCATCTTAATTTGGGATGTAATGAAAGGACCATCCGATACGCGAATGTACGGCAGTTATTCTTCCGTCTACGGTAATCAAAGTACGGAATTCGTTAAACCAGTCATGGAAATTGGTCTTTCGGATATGGCCCACTCAATAGCCTGGTTCAATCAATCACCTAACAAACTCGTCGTCGGAATTAATAATAAAAATTTAAAAATCATTGATCTCAGAGGTACGTACTTTGAGCCAATTTCACGACGAAGTAAACAACGAAACATTTTGATAACTTATCGTCTGACCCCTTGATAACACCCAGAAATTACGAGCGCTGTGTATTCTCAACCTACCAAAGCAGTTTACGGTGTTGAAGTGGCTCCTTATGACGACAATTATATCGTTTCGTTCGGCGATAATCAGATTGCTGTTTGGGATAGTCGTAATTTGGACAAATCTATTTTGTTACTTACTCAGAGTAAAACGGTTTCCAAGGTGTCATGGTGTCCCACCAGGTATGTATTTCAAACGTTCTGCTATTCTATCGCGGTTTATTTAATTATCACGTTTTTTCCAGGCGAAGTTTAATCGGTTCTCTTCAAAAAGAAAGCTCGGCTATACATTTACACGACATACAGCAAAGTATGGAAGAAAATGAACCGTCTGTTTTGTGGCGTAGTATACAACCGGGTCAAAATATACCGTTAACTTCGTTCTCTTGGCATCCGAAAAACGAAAACAGATTGATTGCTATTTCATTCATGGGTTGGTATTTTTTTGTGCACAAAATTTATCTTGTAAAATTATTTATAAAATGGTGATGCTCGTTTCGTAGGGGCGATTACCGATTACACAGTTTTCGAAAGAATGACATTGAATTGGTCCCCGAGTACGCATATCGTGTGGACCTACGGACGTCGCCATTTGAAGTTAATCAGTGATCAAGACAAAATTTACGCAAATATACATGATTTAACTCCTAAAATTAAAAGGAGAGCTACGGCTGAATATGGTCTTAAGGTAACAGAAGATTCATTTTTATTTGTCTTTATTCTCATTTATTTATTTCGAATGAATTTTAGGAACTATGGATGAATAGCGAAATTTGTGAAAATGAATCCTTATCCTCAGTTTGGCAGTGGTTGAGCTCCAGTAAAAAACTAGTCGATGAAGGTATCATTAAATGTAGTCCGGCCATAAAACATCCTGGGATCAGGTATGATGAAAAAATAGAAGCAATGTAAGCCAATTAAAACTAGATAACATTGACTTTTCCAATTTTAAAGGACTGTTTTGGGTATTGATTCTGGTAAACGAAATCTACTTCAATCTGAGGCGGTCCGAACTCAGTGGCAAGATATAAATATGCTCTTATACGTCTACAAGTACCTATCGCTTATTTGTTTTGATTTTTTTTCCGAATGATGTCTAAAGTATGATTAAATTTCTAGAAGCCCTGCTCGTACAAACGCTTTACAGCTTTGCGATTGGACATTCACTAAAGATTTGACTACTTTGGACAGAATGGAATCAGATGGTGCTTACACTAGAGCAGCGGCTATTGCCATTTTTAATTTAAGACTAAAACATGCTATCGATATATTAAATCGAGGAGCTGTAAGACAACCTCAATTGGCTGTTATAGCGATGGCTTTAGCAGGTATCTCGTAATACGCTTGGTTATGAAAGCGAAACTATGAAAGATAACTCAACTTTTTTTCTTTCATTACAGGATATTCGTCGGAAAAGAAGAGTTTATGGAGAGAATTATGTTCTACTACCAGAGAACGTTTATCAGATCCTTATTTAAAAGCGGCTTTTGCTTTCTTAGTCGATTCGAGTAAAACTTACGACCTCGTATTGGTAAATATTTGCGTTATTCATTTCAATCTCTCCGGACGTATTACTTTTATTCATTTCGTGGTATTTTCCAGTGCGAGACAGATATGTTAATAGATGACCGTGTGGCATTCGCTTGTATGTTTCTACCAGATACAGATCTCGTAGAATATGTATGTAAATTAACTGACATTATTTATGAAACTGGAGATATCACCGGAATCATATTGACTGGTGAGTAGTCATCTGTTTTGTGTATTTCAACATTTTTATCTTCGATTCCTAATAAATTTTTTATAATCATAGGTACAAGTGAAGAAATTATTCCATTGCTTCAAAAATATTTAGACAATACCGGAGACGTTCAAAGTGTTAGTTTAATAGCGGTGCGTGGATTTCATTCGAATTTCCTTCACGAAAATGTCAATTGTCAATCCTGGATCGAAAGGTGAATTTTTAAAGCACAATTTATATCACTTATGTAGGTATCTCTCTTTTTATCGATGAATTTTTCAGTTACCGGAGTCTTTTGGATGGTTGGCGTTTATGGATAGAAAGAGCGAAATTTGATATTGTTCTCAACGCTCATAAAGTTCCTCCTCAGCAAGTATTTATTTCATGTAATTTCTGTGGTAAAAGTGTATCGGCCTTTTTACAAGACAAAATACGTAATAAATCAAAAGTAGGTGTTGATTCATTCTTACTCTTTTACAATTTGAATTTTGTGGTATGAACTGCTCCGTTATTTTGCAGATGATTGGTATTCAAAATAACGACTCCTCTAATTATCAAGGACTGCGTATGCTGCACGATGAGGTTAGAATACCGCAGCATTGGCTCAGTTTACGTTTCATTGCTGTATACTAAATTTTGCTTCATGTTCAGATAACATCGTGTCCAAGTTGTCATAAACCTTTACCACGCTGTGCCATCTGCCTTACCAATATGGGAACGCAAAGCAATTACTTAGGACCGGATGGTAATGTATCGTCGAGTTCTATCAAATCGTGTGAATTTTCTTCCTGGTTTACCTGGTGTCAAACTTGTAGACACGGTGGCCATGCTAATCACCTCTCAGACTGGTTCAAGTGAGTGGCATCAGATTCATTGAATAACTTGGAATTTAGTATAATTTTTTAATTCTTTTGTGATTACTTTCCAGAGAGCATACCGAGTGTCCTGTCAGTGGATGTGTATGCAAGTGCTTATCTTTGGATGATATCTGACGTACCTAATTTTGTAAAGTTCAGGAATTATTGTTTTCAACTGTGATATCAATTTATAATTTCATGATTTTTGGATAATGTTTCAATATATTTTCATTATTTTTTGTGTACCTTACGCATTCTTCTTTCTTGGTCCGTTTTTTTTCATTTCTCATCTAACTGAGAAGTCATGTTGGGCTTTTGATTTAACAAAACATTGTGCAAATTTTCCCAACAATATCATTAACAAGTTTATTGCTCTACAAGTTTCAATAACACACCATAAAATTAAAAAAATAAATATGAAAAAGGTACAGGCTTTAGGCACCTTGCACAGCCACCGAATATGTAACAACATTAATCGTAAAAGTAAAATAAACCGATGGATGGATACTACTCATAAATTTGATTTGATTTTCCATTTTTCATTTTCCACGATCACTTTACCTTCTTTGTGCAATTTTTTTAAATGATGGTTCACATTAATTGAAGCTGGTATATGCAAATGTTCAGGAGTGTCCTACATAAATAAATTCCACACAGCATTAATTTCATTCAGGCGCACTAGTTAGGTATTGTTTCTGTTATTTATCTTACTTTGTAAATTTTCTTGACCAGTTCCATCTCCGTCCACATCATCTGTTCTGAAGTATCACTTAATACGTTAAGTATTTCTGTTTCTCTTTTACTTCTATGATCGATGTAATATTTTATTTTCTCGATAGGATTCTTCGTGCGATAAGTAAAAATTAGTACCAAATTGTTAATAAGAAAAAAAACAGGAAACAATTATAACTTACTTCAATAACGGGCCCATGCCCTGGATAAATTACTTGTGGACTAAGGGATAAAATTTTTCCTAACGAACGGATATACGTAAATAAATCTTCAAACACTGCGGTTCCTTCTCCCAATATACAATCTGCGCTAAATAACGCGTTTTCTTCTTCCAAAGTTACTACTACATGATCAGAGGTATGCCCTGGGGTATGAAAAACGCTGAAAAAAACATTTAATTGAACGTATACTTCTTTGGTAAATATTAGTTACTACGAATAAAATATGTGGACACCAACTTTATAGTAGCACCTTCAGTAGTAAATTTTTGTTCATCGTGAAGCTCGTGCACAGGTATATCACCAGTATCGGGTTCATCACCGTCAGTTCTTTTATATTTCCATACTTTACAATCTGATTATGCAAGAATACATCAAGTTGATTAATGGTAGAGAACGTATTTTGTAAATTATATTAGGTTCAAAGGGTAACCTGAAGGTGCTATATTCTGAAAAATATCTCTTACTCCTCCAATGTGATCGTGATGCCAGTGACTTATTATTATATGCTCCAAAGTGGCTTTTTCAGACGACAATACTTCTTTCAGGTGATCGATGTATTCGTGTTTGTTGGCTTCTCCAGTGTCTAATAAAATTCGTCTGGGAATATTTTAAGAAACTACAATTCGTTTCTATAACTCAATTGATCGAATAAATAATTATAGAATAACTCACTTTCGACCAGAACCCAGTAAATATGTATTTGTTCCTTGTAGAGTCATCATTCCTGGGTTACAGCCCAGAATACGAGTGATAACAGGTGACAATTTTGTGATGGCGGGAATATACGTTGACATGATTTTAATCCAGTCTCAATAAGTTAAACCTCCGTACTTTTAATGACACCTCCAACTCGTCAATATTATTTTATTACAAGTAGGTACTTCAAAAAAAACTTGAAGACGATGTTCTCTTCCTCTTGAAAATACCACTATTTTTTTTCTCGAAGGTAAATAAATAAAATCTGATAAGAGATACGTACGCCAAAAATGCAAAATGTTGAGAAGCACTGTTACCACGACGAAGTTATATTTTGCTTTTGATTTGTACTTGTAGACTGATAGATTTCCCCATGAGTTGGGTGATTCAAAATTTTTGATGGGAAAGCGAAATAATATTTAATTTCGACAAATGACAAATATTAAAATACAAACAGAACCGACGTACTAGGGAAGTCAAATTGACCTTCTTACCTTAAAGTCAAAATCAAAATGTCAAGTTAGGTACCCATTAATGGTACTTCATTAGAAAAACTGAAGGGTTTCATTGTACTAAAAAGTAACAAAGAAGGTAATTGAACTACTAGATTTCATCGCAAGAGAACAGAATCGTACGATATTTTTATCAGTACACACTTCACACCGCATCGAATTATTTAATTAGTTTGTACAAAGATATCATTCATTCCCCATCGTTATCTTTTTAATAAAACTCGTACGAATAACAAAGAGGCATTATTCCCAAAAATTATGCATAATAATTTAATCGATAGCAGAGCAACAACACAACGAAAAAGAAAGGAAATTAACAAAAATTATTCAAACAATTTAAAAATTCTATTAAAAAAATTCAAAATACTCTCGTCCTTTCTTTTCCAAAATAAAAATTAAAAAAATATTATAAAAAACAGGTAGGTAAACAATGTAAACATAATGCAAAAAGTGAAAAAATCGAATCATTCGATCAAAGCTTAATAGTTTCCATGGTTTTCGTAATATTTAAGACATTGTCAGTAACGGCTAAATCTTGAGTTTTTGATCGTTTAAAGAATTCTTGTGCAGCAGCGTCGATATCAGTTTTGCTAATTTTCAATCCATCTTTCCAGCAAATAACAACTTCGTTAACGTCTTCGGTGGTTTTTAGAGAAACGATGCCGGAGAATAAGGTTTTTATTTTCTTAAAAACGTCTTTTTTAATTGCTTTTGAACGGCACACTAAATTGAGCAAGAAAAAGCCTTTATCGTTTAAACATTCGGCGGTTCTTTCCAGAACATCCATTTGTAGAAATGATACTGGAGGACAAGACAGCCCTACAGAAGGATCTTTGTTGTCTACGTCGAATATGATGGCATCGAATTTCACTCCTTTTTCAGCACACTGGGATAAATGCTCTAGTCCATCGGCGATATGAATTTTTATCCTATCGTCGTTCTGTAAACCAAAATGATCTTGGGCTACTTTGTAGATTTCTTCGTCAATTTCTACGGCTGAAATGACAACTTCGTTAAAACATCTATGGATCAAATTACTTAAAACGCCGCCGCCCAAGCCGAGAATTAAAACATCGTAAACAGACTTGTCGCCTTGTTGAATAGCTAACGAGACGCCGATATTTAACGATATGTGATATTCGCAGCTAATATAAGACAAGTCGATTTCTTCTTCGTTTTTGTCTTCGTTCTTTTTTAATTTCACCTCGGACTGGATAACGCTACCACGATTTAAAAATATCAGTCTTCTGTAATGTTCACCGTTATCGATGACGTCGTCGACTATATACTCGCCGGAGAATTTACTTTTACCTCTGAATCGAACATCTTTGTCTTCGTTCTTAGACACAGACATCGTTAAGAACATGACTTTTTCGTTTTTTATCCTCACACCGCGAGGAGCTAATTTAATAATCGTATCGGAAAGTTCGTTTTGGATACCTTTCAAATCAGGGTATTCGTGGCCTTCGTGCATAAAAATCAAAGCAACTCGATCAGCTGGACAGTTTTGCCTGAGGACTTGTCTTCCTTCCGGGTTTGAAAACATCCATTCGTCATTTTTACCAAAAGGTACCACGAATGCGGCGAATTTCATATTGTCGACTCTATGAGCGGTTTCTGGATCTATGATGATGATTGTATACCTTGTAAGTGTTTCTCCGGGTCTAACGACTTCGATGAGGGCTTCATTATTGGATCCATTGAGGCAATTTCTATTTAAACCATTGCATACTATTTCAGCCTGCTGAATAGATGCTATGTTACTTTTAAGTTCGTCCTTTTCAGTTCGGATCACGTTCGAGTCGTCCATAGTAAACTCGATGAAAGGTTCGAAATTCGGTAACTTCTTCATTTTGGTACACACAACAGCGAACACGGGTAATGAAAATTCTGACTGATTTTTGTCAACGTCGGCACATTTACAGATACGTATGAGCCAACCTTTTTCGGTGAAATAATCTATGACGAAGTTCAAAATGAAGTCTTGCAATAAACTAATGCAGACGTAACGTCCTCCGAATTTCAATAGCCTCTCGACTTCGGCAAATAATTTAGTTGCTCGCTCTTTCGCTTCAGAGGTGTTTTCCGAGTACAGCGCATCTAATGTTCCTTTATCGAAAATGACACTGAATGACGCCGCATCGAAATTGGTTTGTAAGACGTCCATTTGCAAGTATACTAATCCGGGTCTGGATTCGGCATATTTCTGCTGCATACGTTTGATGACAACGTTACTGATATCTATATTGGTAATCTTTTTATAACTAAGATCGTATAGGTTTGAACTGACTGCTGAGTTGCCGCAACCTATGACCAAGATGTCGTCAACCGGTTTCATGTATTTGTGCAGAATATTACATAATTCTTCGTATTCACCGTACCATTCGAAATCGCTTTTACCTCTTTTGGTGAAAAATTTATCCCAATAGTCCGTATTGGCATATTCTTTACTGGATTTTGGTAACATAAACATTGCGATTGTAACGTTTCACGAGCAAGATATCAAGAAATTACTGAACAAAGAACGAGCTGTGATTATACCCGACACTTCATCAACTAGTCTTGTTCATAATTTTATAGATTAATTTACTTTCGAAAATACCGATCACGAGCGGACTTCGAACTCTGGCATGATATTTTTTTCATTTTTTTGTTGATAGTGATAAGAGGAACATGTGTTTGTGGTTTGTGACCTACTAGCAAAAAATGAAGGGCCAAGGTTAACTCTGAATATTTTTTGAGTTTTTCGTTGTATTCAAAAGAGTGCGCTGTGAGAACAATGAAATTTCATTTTTTTGTTTTTTTTTTGAACCCGGCTCAACTAGAATTTCCTCATTGTCATCCAAAAGTTTGTGATAAGGAAAATAGAAATAAATCATTATTCGATTTCTACTTTCGTTCATCATTATTTTTGAAAATTTCTATAAATTCCAAGTTATTTACTACGAGATTAAGTGGTACAATCATTTTTCAAACTGTAGCGATGAAAAATATCCTTTGAACTAGTATTTCATTTACCCACATACTGATATTAGTTCTTTACAAAAATGTTCCCTTCTCAAATATGTCACCGTAATTTACTTAAGAATTCACTTCTAAGTCATGAAACCTCAATTCTAACACGATTTACAATAAAGGCCTGTCTCAGTGCTTCACCTAAGAACCACACACCAGTGCAAGGTGAGTAATATTGCATTCTGATATGCTTTAAACTTGACGACTGACCGGCGTCTTATCTTATAAAATATTTCTATTAATTTTTCAGCCGTGATCGAAGAAAGTACATCAAAAGTATTCTTTTCGAAACCAGCTCAAAGTATAATGAAAAAAATAACCGGTCTGGATTTAGAGAAAGTAAACAAGTTTAGAACGATGCCTGGTTATCTTAAAGCACCTTTGTATAAGTTTATGACTACCGATATGCTTCAAAAAGTGAGTACCTACAACTCGGTGAACGAATAATTTTCAGTACGCTATTAACTAATTTTAATTTTGAAAAGTCTCAAGCAGAAGCCATCAGAAAGTCATTTGCAAGATTGCAAATGCCTCCGCTCATTCCAATCAATAAAAATGAGACAGAAATTTTAGACAATACCCCAGAACTTATTGGACGTTTAAAGGCGAAATATGTTTTTACTGACATAACTTACAATGTTTCGGATAGGGTAAGCTTGACTAATAGGTAAATAAGTATTTTAGTAGCTGAGATAAAAACATTTTATTACCTTTTCTTTACTTTTTTATTAGAAAAGAACCGTTGTTGTCAGAGAACGAAACGGTATTTTGAGGAGAGCCAACGCTTTTGAAAAACATCGAATGAATCAGTTGTATTTTCCTAAACCAGGACGTGAATATAAGCATCCACGAATGTTCCAAAAAGAAAATCTAGAGGTAGTTTATATTTTCGAGGTATTTGAACTTAGTTGAACTAATTTTTAAAATCGTGTTTCATGTTATTTTGCAGCCGTTATGGGAAAAAGGCGAATTTGAATTTATTTTGGATAGAGCTTGCGTTCAGTTTGAACCTGATGATCCAGAATTTCATCAAGTTGTTTTCGAAACATATGAAAAAGTTAATGACAGAAAGGCGTTTGACGTACTTAAGTCGACGAGACATTACGGAACATTCGTCTTCTATCTGTGTTTGAGCAAAAATTTAAATAATTTATTGAAAGAAAATTTGGAAAATGACCAGTAAGTTTTCTATTGACTTCGTCGGTGTGTTCTCGTACAAACGCTTAACGTATTCATTGTTTCTCCTTTTCAAGGTTGGATGATGCGGTTTCTGCCATTCGTCTGTACACTTTAATTCATCCAGATTGTAAATTTAAATCGTTAGGAATTGATCCAAAGGATAAATTGAAATTCATTCAAGTATGTTTTGTGGGCGTTTTACCTCGATAGTTCAAAAATTTATGCTAAATTCTCTGTAAGCCAAGCTTTCTATTTTATGTCACAATTTTTTTTCTTTCAGAGTTTTGTTGAAAATGAAATGACAAATACTGAGATGCTGAAGACTTTGTTAGAGAATTTGCTCACTCAAGCAAATAAAGAGAAAGAGCAACAGTCTGAGGAAAAATAATTGTATCATTTTGTTTGTTTTGTTCACAAAATAAAGTTGAATATTTGTCTTCTTTACTCTTCATTGTGTAAGTTCATAATTTTGTTCCTGTCATCCTGCCCCTAATGAATTGATGAAATCAATTCAATGTATAACATCTTCTTCAAAATCAGTATCATATGAAATTCTATTCTTAAAGCATAGTCATAATTAATTTCAATTCCAAACTTTCAAGTTTCAAACTATTAAGTACTGTACTTGGAGTTCCATTTAAAAAAAAATAAAATATCTTCGTTTAGGCAGACGCAAAGAAATGGCAAACGAATGGCAACCATTTTGTATTTTGTAAATGATGTTACTAATACATTCTGATTTTAATTTTCTGTGCTTTTCAAATCATATGATGATTTTTCACTACAAACAAAAATTTCAAATTAACGGCAACGGCTCAAGTTCAATTTTGATTTACATTTTACTACTTTGATTTTGATATTAGTTGATTTCTTCTACATTCCTTGTACATTATTACTTGATTAAGTGTAATCGTATGCCAAGTATTCTCGAAATTGGTCGTCATTTTGGTTTCAAATAATTATACACATACTTTTTGTAACTTGGACTTGTGAAAATCATCACTTGCTTGTTTGAAGATAATATTATATTGGTGCAATTACTTTTAGTGTTAAGATCATGTCGCAATTTGCTTACATAGATAATTTAAATACAGCGGCGAAAATTGATGGCCCTGTTACTAGATGTCCAGTCCCTAGATATGAAAGGATAAAAGTGAAGGAAAATTCAAGGTAAAAACTTAATTTGTTTATCCTTAGTAAAACTAAAACTTAGTATAATACAATATTACTTCATACTATTGTTAATTTTCAGTTATTTAAATTCGTCTTCGAACAAAGCTTCTATGTCTTTTAATTCATCCATATCATCCAGCAAGACTCCTAAGAAACATCCAGACGGTAAAAGTAAAAAGACACCATCTAAAACGCCCAAGAAATCACCAGGTTGATATAATTATTTGTTTATTAATTTATGCGCACGAGTTTGTTTTCATTACTATATTTTCATTTTAGGCCCAAACTCTACATCGACAACTCCTGGTAAATCAAAAACACCAAATGGAGGAGACCGTTACATCTCTAGAAGATCTGCGATGAGTTTAGAGATGGCTCAATATAAGGTAACCGTACAACATTTTCATTAACTTTGATTACTTCAGGTTTTGATTTTAGTGTACAATGCGATGTTTGAATTCGTAGATGTCTCAAGAAAACTTGCACACTATGGAAAACGAAGAGCTAAACCCCGCTCAAAAAGAAAGACAGCAAATTCTAACGGAAAATATGACGGGTTATAATTTAAGTGGCACACGTATACTTGAATACCAAAGGAAAGCTCCAGCACCGCCAGAGGTATGGAATTTGAGCTGATAAATTCATATGGTACATGATATTAAATTGGATTTCACTTTTACAGGGTTTCCAGAATCCGTTAAAAGTAGTTTACAGCACTTCGAAATCTTCATCTTCGGTTAAATCGAATCACAGATACATTCCTCATGCTCCTGAAAGAATCTTAGACGCTCCAGATATCGTAGACGACTATTGTAAATATTTTTATACGGTATCTTAATCGGTTCGATCTATTTTCTAACCACTTTCTACCGTAGACTTGAACTTGGTTGATTGGAGCGCGAACAATGTATTAGCGGTGGCTCTCGGCAGTAGTGTCTACTTATGGGATGCAGACTCAGGAAATATCGATCAACTTCTGGAGCTGGAAGGCGCAGATTATGTGTGCTCTCTGAGCTGGATAGAAGAAGGAAATTTGTTAGCGGTTGGAACTAGTCTAGGTAGTGTTCAGGTATGTATCAGCAGCGAAAGTATTCAAGTTTACGCGTATACGATGGATTGCATTCTTGAACGTGTGTTGTTTCCAGTTATGGGATGTCACTCAATCGAAACGTCTTCGCATTATGGATGGTCATTCTGTACGGGTAGGCTCGTTGTCTTGGAATTCTTACATAATTAGTTCCGGATCTCGATCGGGCCAGATAATTCACCACGATGTTAGACAACGTGATCATTTAGTTGCAACTTTATCGTCACATTCTCACGAAGTAATTATCAACTGCGAATTGCGTTACAATGTTAACTGAATGTCACACTGATACGATTGTTGCGTTTTAGGTGTGCGGTTTAAAATGGTCTTTAGATCGTCGTTTCTTGGCTAGCGGAGGTAACGACAATTTATTAAATATTTGGAGCGGAATACCCGGTCAGGCGACTTTCCAAACTCAACCCATATACTCTTTTAAGTAAATTCGACTTTTTTACTAAAAATTTCTCAATAATGCATTATTCCAATGCCAATTTAACTTGACGTCGATTTTTTTTTTTCAGCTCTCATCAAGCGGCTGTAAAAGCACTAGCGTGGAGCCCTCATCAATCTAATTTATTGGCAAGTGGTGGAGGCACAGCTGATAGAAAGATACGATTTTGGAATTGTAGCAATGGCTTGTGCGTTAATGAAATCGACACCGAATCTCAAGTACGTTTTGATTTTTTCATGTCAAAATATATTGCTGGGTACCTATTTTTAAACCGTGAAATTTCTGTTCCTTTAGGTATGCTCGTTGCTTTGGTCCAACAGCTTCAAAGAAATCGTATCAGGTCACGGTTTCGCCAAAAATCAACTCATCATTTGGAAATATCCATCTCTAACGAAAGTAAACGTCTTATCTTTATCAAGTAATTCGCTTTTACGTCGAGATTTTAAATGTAATTATTTTCTCAGACTGCTGAATTGATCGGTCATACTTCTCGAGTTCTGCACTTGGCTTTATCTCCCGATGGCACCACCGTTTTATCAGCCGGAGCCGACGAAACGTTGAGAATGTGGCGCTGCTTTGTGCCCGACAAGAAAAAAGAACAAGAAAGTAAAACTAGCAAAACGAGTAGTATTCTCAAAACTCATATTAGATAATTAATTTATAAATTGAAAGTAATTCTTTTAACCGAATCATGTTTTGTGTGAGCGTTATTTTATAAATTAGTGTTGTCTATGAAATATTATTGTGAAGAAATTAACGACTGAACCTTAAATATTTTTTAAAACAAATTTTTAATTGACTACGATTTAAGTTTTTTAATTTTTGTCGTTATTATTATTTTTTTGTACGAATTTTAATAGATGTCTCGATTTGACGAAACGAAATTATAATTTTCTTGTCTTACAAATTTGTTGTAAACTTCTCTTCATCTCGTAGCAAAACGAATCAACTCGGATAAATGAATCGATATTATTTTATTTTAAAAAAATTTCACAGTACAAAATGAATAATTTCAAATTATCTCGAATAATAAATAGGTAACACAAATACATATCAAAAAATAATTTAAGGAACTATTCCAACGCGTTTTGTTTCAAAAAGGATTTTTTCTTCGAATTTCTCTCCAATTCCAAAACTTTGAAACAAACTTTTAGAAAATTATACACACATAACACATTTTCCTCCCTAATGACAATAAGGATAGTTGGGACAACTAGCAGGGTCAACTCCGCTAGGATACTTGGCCGGAGATCCGACCGCAGCCACTACCGGATACGGGACTTGCGAAGCCGCAGCGAATGGCTGATGATGGAATGACTGGTGTTGGTACGATGGCTGAGCACTTCTACGATAGTGAATAGCTTCTGGTGGAATTTGGTGCGAGCAGAATGGGTAATTGGGACAAGCGTGAGGGCTCAGCGAAGCTGGGTATCCTGGAGCTGCCAATCCTCCCGAGTGAATTGATGCTACGCCCTGGGCGAATCCAGCCAGAACGGTGTTATCGCAGTAGGGGTAGTGGGGGCATAAATTCGGATGCACTCCGGCTGGATATTTGTTCGATTGGAACGATTGGGCTGAAGCGTAGGCCGCCAAGACGCAGATTACAAGCTGAAATGTGAAATTTTAAGAAGCTAAAATGTTTCAGATATTTTTAGATTTTTTTAAAAAATTTATTTTTGGTTGTGTTTTTAAAACCGAGTCGATTTAGTAGGTATTTTATGGCGAATTGAAATATATTTTTTTTTTAAAGAATGAATGAGTGATTTTTTTTCTAGAAAAAATGGATTTTCAAAGAAAATGAAAATATTTTGATTTTTCAAATTCAAACGCACGTACTTCCATCATTAATGTAGGTATCTAAATCGTTGGAGAATTTTTTCGTAAAATGGCGTCAAACTTTTACTAAAAAAAAAACAACAACAAACCTCGAAAGGGTACCTTAACCGAAAACATTCGACGAAATTGATTTTATTGCGACATAATATATGGTAATTAAAAGTTATGATAAATTAGCAAAATTGAATATTAATCATTTCGTATCGTATCACGTACCTACGTCAGTATTTTTGTAATTAATAAAAATTAAAGATGTAGGTTATTTTAGGTACCTATTAGCTGTCTGTGAAATGAATTTCAATGCGGTCATTTGACATCATTAACGCGAAAGAATAGTTTAAATACGATAACTGATTAATGAGATTTTAGCTCGCGCCATAAACGAAGGGGCTTCTATTGTCTACTTACTAAATTCATGGAACACGTTGGTAACGCCTCGATGACGTAACACGACGTATACATTATTCGAAGTACGCGAGAATAATTATAAAAACAAAACGTGTAAGAGAGAGAAAAAAAGAAAATGTCAACTTACCAATTTAAAAGCCATTTCGTTATAGAGTAAGTACCTATCTCGATCACACAACAAAACGTACACAACAACTTAGTCGATGGTTGAAAAAAAAAAGGTGAGAGACTAGATAAGGTAACCGAATCGGTACATCAAGATGTCGAAGTGTGATGAATCGTCGTGCACTGCAGTCGGCTTTTATATAAAGGGAGGATCGAAGTGGCAAAACAAACTGGGAGAATATAATTCATTATCAACCGCATAACGTGATCATTATTCATGCAACAATAATCAGTGCAAGTAGGTAGAAATTATGCAACTGCTTCGTAAAGCGTCCAGTGTGCGTGTGTACTCGAACGCAATGTTATTACCATTGCAGAGTCTGAATAAGTTCCACAAACCAGAAGTCGTGTTTACTGGAGCTTTAAAATGAACACATCCTCGGAGCAGTTGCGGTGGCTTTAAAAAATTCAACCGTTTTCAAGATCTAATTGCCAGCATTGTCGAGTTTTCCATATACACGAGCAGGTTTGGTAATTATTTGCAGTAGGCATACACATATACGCGTGTGTGTGTGTTTGAAAATACTTACAATATGCCTACCTACTGCTCGACGACGTGATGTAAGGTGTAATACTAAATGATCGTGTGTGATACGCATGTGACTCCGCGTATATGTAGGTAAGGTATCATTCGTATTGAATAACAGGTACAGTTTTCGCGCTCGGTAAAAAATCTGGCTCATGCTGAGCCAGCCTGTTTTCCGTTACAAGTTTTTCCTCGATTTCATCCCGGCGTTAAATAGCTGCTCGATGCGAATCGCAGATAAGGATTAAAGATGATTATTAAAATCAGCCGAGTCGGCAAGCTGCTGCGGGTCGCCGGCTCGAATGGTTCAGATTTCAGATACGTACGTACGCGAACATCTCAACAAGCCGTGTAGGTATTTGTTTAACTAACTAAGATCACGCTCGATTTTGATGATTTTCCTTATTTACGCAATTCCTCGATTGGGTAATTTTTACAGAGATTTGCGATTGAAAGGTGTACTGTACGTTGGTTGAGAGATCATCGGATGCGGCGTTAAATATACATACATTTATTTATTTATACATACGTCGATGTTTACACAAACGAGATTGAGTTGTGAGGATTTTCTAGCACGTATCGACGTATAGGTATTCTATCCTTTCCTAAGCTGAATCGCGGTGATATATTTCATCTCGCTTTCCAACATCGGTTCGAAATCTTCTTCATTTATTTCCACATCGACTTTAACGCTTATATTCTGTTTCGAATTTCATATTACACCGATACCAAAGTACCATACGCCTCGAGCTTCACATTGCTGATCGTATAGTTCTTGCAGAAGTTGCAGATTGATTCAATTTGTCAAGTGCGTATGGCTACACCCTATAGGTATAATGGATGAGTCGAATAGAAAGGTGATATTCTCCTCTCGGTGCGTCGAATCTTTCAAATCTAAGATTTTTTAAAGGTAAAAATAAAATTGGAAGATGCGATCGAGTTACTGTTTTGCAAAAAACACGAGTGGATTGTGACGAGTTCAGTTCCATGGTATAGCTCATCTCATTATCAATGCTGAATTTGTTTTAAGCTACGAGAAGAAATTTTCTCTTCCTCAATTGACTCGTTTGAGTGTGGAAAAAATTGATTTTTTTCATTTTTGAAGATCTTTCACTGTTATGAATAAATCTGAAAAAAGTTGTAGGTAGGTAGGTACTTTACTTACATATTTTTTCTTTAATATTTTCCAGCAGTTTATAATTTGATTAAAGTTTCATTTTTAATACAATTTTCAATTTTCATTGATTTTTTTTCACTTTCATTCAAGAATTTAAAACTCTATTTTAAATTTTATTTTAAATTTTTTGAAATAAATATCTATCGTTTACTTCAACTAAGTTTTAATTTAAAAATAATAGTAAAATTATAGGTACGGAGGTACTCAAACTTCGTTCTATTTTTTTTTTTTCAGAAATTTTATTCGCAACTTTTGTCAACTTTTATTAAAAATTTTATTAGGCAACTACGTTTTTTTAAAAATAATTTATTATTCCAAACTTTGTACAAAATTATAGCTTAAATTTTTTCTGAATTTCACTCAATCACTTGAAAAGAATACATCGTTCAAAATTTGATTCAAATTTCACCGAAAATTCGATTCTATACTTTCAATTCAATTCATTTATTCATTTAAAACTTCATTTGAAGCATTGTATTTTGAATTTTAACATTTAATAAAATTTGATTAAAACTGAGATTTAAAAAAAAAATGAAGTAAAACTTACATTCAAAAAAATCTCATTTAAATCTTACGATAAGAAATTTATTTTCAGTACCTACCTATAGAAAAGCTGTTTTGTGATTTGAAATTTCTTACATTTTTTAAAACTTCATGCAAAATTTTTATTTTTAACTTTTTTACAAACATTTACTTTTTTCTAACTAATTCTGGGTTGTAGAATTCGAATTTGGCACCCAAATTAGGTTGACATGATATTTACTCAATTTTTGATTTTCTCACAATTGAGAATTTTTGGGTAAATTTTGAATTTTCTCAAAACTCCTCCAATACAAAAACCGATGCTAGATTCGTATTCAGCGACCTCGAATTAATCCAAAAAACATTTTATAAATTTCGTAACTGGTCAGGAGCGAGTTTTCGAAAATTTCTCAGGGGTAGATTAGGGTGGTCCTCAGTTATACTTGGTGAAAAAAAAAAATTCGAAATTTTTTCGGGACCCCCCCTTAGATTGGTGCCACTCCATGAGAAAAGAACCCACAAAAATTTTTGGCTCGATCGGTTCACCCCTCTCCTCGCACCGTGACCATCTTTGACCAGGTTACGCTTGTCCGCGCGAGCATATAACGTTCCACCACGGTACGTGGCGCGACGCAACGTATTCTCCCCCGCTAACTGCGTTTCACTTAACGCTGCAATATCATCGACGTAGGGCTGTTTATTTTTCTATTCATCATAATTTGGATGGAATGGCGTTCA
>FIZT01038236.1:0-25714 GCA_900065295.1 Paracoccus marginatus
AGTTGGAAACAACTAACGAAACAATAATATTCTAGCTTTGATAAGGTATTCAAGTAAGTAAAACAGTAAACAGTGCGGTATTAATACCTTGTCACAGAAAAACAGTGTGGTATTGGCATTAAAAAAACTGATCGGTAAAATGTCAATTGTCCCACTGAAAACAGTGTAGTATTGATACATTTTATCGACACGTATTAAGTAAAAAATAGTAGATACACAATACACATGTATCAAAAACATCGAGCGCATCAATATCACAAATCACCCTACGAAAAGCCAATGTCAATGTAGCGTTATTAATACAATTTCCGAACATCTTTGCGGTGGTGTGTGAAACGAGAGAAAAAAATAGTGATTCGGAAAAAAAAACCAACGTAAATAAACATAACAAAGAAAATGAGTTTCGTGAAAAAAAAATGAAAAAAAAAAAAAATTATAGAAACAAATAGCTTATATCGTACACAATCGAAAGCAAAAACATGTTATGTATAATCTCGTATTAATTTATTATAAACTTAGTTATCATTTCTGTCATTCTACAGGAGGAAAAAAAAACAATCCAGCACCCGGTAAAAAAAAATAAAATAAAATAAAAACTACGAGTAACAACAATATCAACAGGTAAAAAATTATGGTAACAAACGTGTAATAATGTAAATTGCATCGGCTAATTTAAAAATGATCGTAGTAGTATATAGATACTTGTTACGAAAAAAAAAAAAATCTAAAAAACGTGCCAACTACAGCGTAGTATTACGTATTAATCATGTTTAATCTACTACTCGTGGTGTTTGTCAAAATGTGCTTTATGTAATAAATAATCTTTTTTTTTTCCTTTGTACTACTTATACGATTCTTCGGTTTGTTCTTTTTTTTTCCTGATGCGAGAGGTTGAGAAAAAAGTCTCCAAGGGTCGTTTCGACGATCAAGTTCTGAACTCATCAAGAGAGGAAAATAGTCAAACAATTCAAAATGACTGTATCACAGCGAATTTTTGAAATAATAATGTCAAAAAAATTTTTCAACGAAATCGACTTGTTTTATAAAAAAAAATCAAAAATCACAGTTTTATTGAAATTGAGTCAAAATTTATCAATAGATTTTTACTTAAAGTTCAAAATCCAAAAAATATAAAAAAATAAATCCGATAAAAAAATTCAATTTTTCCAATTTTTTTTTGTAGGCAAAGGAAACAAGGAAAATAATCAAAAAAAAATTTCTGAGTGAAATTGAACAAAAAATGTTGAAATTTTCTTATCCGAGGTTGACCTACATGTATTTATAAAGGTGGAAAACAGATAGAAAATTGTTTGTTCTTTTTTTGGCATTTTCTAAGGTTCAATCTACCTTACAGAAAATCCTTTAAAAAAATTTTTTTTTTCATAAATGTACCATTTGAAAGGGCACCTAAAATGACCGTTGGAAATCTTAAAATGCCCATTTGGGCTGGGAAAAATGCTCGAAAATGTTTTCAAAAATTTTCATATGAATATCTCTCCATGACATGCAACATTTATGCAAGTTTAAGAAAATTTAGTAAAGAACTGTCGCAAAACTGGAAATTTAACTCTTTGCGTTTTTTTTTTTTAAATTTTCATAATGGACTTTGCGAGCAAAAAAAATTCAAGTCATGGATCTGTATTCTGTACTACCATAGGCGCATGTAAAGGCAGACTTCAGTGAGTGAGGCCCTTTTGAAAAAATTTTTTGGCCCCACCAATTTGAATCTACGTTGATGAATTCCTAACATCAAGAGTTTTTTGAGAAAATTAAAACTTTCAAACATGTTGAAAAATGAAAAAATTTTGTAAAAACGAAAATTTTTGTAAAAATCGAAAATTTTAAAACTCTGTCAAAATGAGAATTCCTATAAAAATTGAAAATTTCACAATTCTGTCAAAACAAAAAATTCTGAAAAAATTAAAGATATTAACATTCTGCCTAAATGGAAAATTTTATTAAAAATTAAAAATTGTAAAAATTCTTTAAAAAAGAAAAATTTTGTAAAAATGAAAATTTTTTGCAAAAAATGAAAATTTTAAAATTCTGTCAAAACAGAAAATTTCAAAATTCTGCGAAAATTGTAAAAATGAAAAATTTCGTGAAAACGAAGAATTACGTACGTGAAAATGAAAATTTTAAAATTCTGTCAAAATATAAAAATTGAAAATTGAATGGTAAAGATGAAAAATTTCGTAAAAATGAAAAATTCTGCAGAAACAAAAAATTCAGTAAATTTTAAAATTCTGTCAAAATGAAAAATTCTATAAAAATTGAAAATCTTAAAAATTCTTCAAAAATGGAAAATTATGTAAAAATAAAAAATTTTGTGAAAATGAAAAATTTTGTAAAAACGAAAAATTCTGCTGAAATTGAAGATTTAAAATTCTGTAATAAATATAACATTATGAAATTCAGTAAAAAATAAAAATTCTGTCAAAATGAATAGTTTTGAAGAAGTTTGTAAAAATGAAAAACATGAAAGATTATGTAAGAACTGAAAATTTTAAAATTCTCAGATAATGGTAAATTTTCTAGAAAGCGAAAAAAGTTATCAAGAAGTAAAAAATTTGAAACTCGAAAATTTGTAAAAATAAAAAACCAAATTTTAGTCGAAAACTAGAATAAACGCCAATGATGGGAGGAGGGGATGGAAGAAAGATGAGCGATACGAACACATAACGAGGAAATGCGATCTTCGAGAACTATTCGTGTCAAGACCTTCGACTTTTTTTTCGCACCTCTCGTACGTATTCGAAAACTCGGTTACTCTGCAGTTTTATTTTAACCACTACCCGTACCCTTCCTTCTACCCTCGCTAGACTTGCAACGAGTGCGAAAAAAACCGCATAGCTTTCAAAAAAAAAAAATGCCACGTACGTATATATTCGAGCCAACAATTCACCTATTAATACTACGAAGGTATGATAGGTAAGGTACATAACACCGCTGCGTGTACTAAAAAAAAAAAAAGGGATAATATAGCTGGTATTATGTATTATATATAGGTGATTCATGTTATCATCGTTGTTGTTACTATTGTTACTGTTAACTTGAAGAGAAATAAAAATAGAAGAGCGAGAGAGAAAAGAGTGATAGACAAAGAGAGAGAGAGAGAGAGAGCTCGCGAGAAAAAAATCATTAATTATTGATAGTATGGACACTAAATACTATAAGAGTACTTGAAAAAAAAAAAAAAAACTGAGTGAATTATCGCAACGGTTATTATCTTGTTTTAATGATGTAAAAAAAAAAAAAAAAACGAGAATAAGGCGAACATGCACACCTCTATTTTTCTTCCCTCAACCATTGATCCGTGTAGTTTTTCGCGTGCGGCATCAGCATCTGCGCTATTTGCAAATGTTACAAAACCAAATCCCTGCATGCAACATAGACAAAAAAAAACATGCGCAAAGTTTTCTTAAATATAGATAATATGTATACCAGAAAAAAAAAACGAAAAAGAAATAGATACTATGTAGGCTGCTCATTGCGTCTATATGTATTACAATCGTACGTATCCGGTACATTTTATCAGTACACTGATGATAATGTTCGCAAAAAGGACAGCTGAGTGTAGGACAAATACATACGTACGTACGTACTACGTACATACATGTATAAATCTATCATCTACAGTCTCAGCAATTTGCTAGTTATCTCAACCGATACGACACGATTATAATTATTCGTATACTGTATATTCGTACACGAATGACGACCCTTTCTTTTGCTCTTTCTTCTCTCGCTGCTATGATCGTAGTATTCCGCGTAATTACACAGACACAGCAGTCTACTACATGTACTCTGGCCCAACAATAATAAGCTACCGTGATTACAACGATACTCTACAGGTTGGTTCGTAAATAATAGCAGCTTGGAAATTTCAAAATGAAAGTACCTAACCTACGTAACGAATGGAAAATTTTTCAAAAAAAAAAAAAATGTAAATAATTTCTTTCGACACCTTCCCAAATAACGTTGCCAAAATTTCGAATCGATTTTGTATTTTTAGAACACCCAATTATACGTATTTTTTTGACTCAATTTTTCACCCCCCCCCCCCCCCCCCCCCCTTTTTTTCCCCATTTTTTCCCCCCCCCCCCCCCCCCCATCGACTTTTTTCTCTCATAAAAATTAAAAACATACCAATTTTCGAGATTTCATATCATTTTGAGAAAATATCAACGTCTGAGGAGATTCGAGGGAGGGGGGGGGGCAAAATGCTGGACTTTTTCATAACCTGTTGACCCATCTTTTCCCCAATAAAGATGATGTCTTGGCTTCGAGGACACCACTTCTACCTCAAAATCACTTCATTCCAATTCAACTTATCAAATCTTTTAGGACGGATTTCCTTTCTTCATTTTTGCAGTGGAGTAAGGGGGGGGGGGGTTACAAAAATTTCAACGTACGTTTTGAAATTTTCCAAAAATAATCAGTCATCCATATACTTGAGCTTTCAGGTGTTACGAAAGCATTAAATTCAGGATTTTTCCTACACCAAAGAATTGTTTTATTTAATGGGTGGGTGAGAGGAGGGGAGGAGGTGAATGTCCCAAAATTGGATAGGATTAGATCTACCATCACCACTTGAATATAAATATGATTTTTTTTTTAAATTTTGCAACAACTTTGGGAACCCTGAAGAAGTGAATTTTTCTTCTACGAAATTTCACGTTTTTTTGAAAATTTCTAAATTTTGATTACGATTGGAGAGCAGCAGACACGGGGCCAGTCAAGTCGAATTGGTTACCTCAGTTTTTTCCAAAACCGTCACACGGCAGGGGAGGGGGCGAGGGGGTCATAGAGTCAAGGATCTTTCTTCGCGATTTTTTAAAGGCTTCAAACCAACAAAATTTCATAAAACTCATCGCTTTTCACTGGTTTCCCCATTACATAACGAGGTAAAAAATTGGTCAAAATTCCATTTTAATTTTTTTCAGGGGGGAGGGGCTTTTCCAGCTTTTTTTCTGAATTTATCAAGGGAAAACGCAAAATTTTCTTCTGCACTCGAAAAAGAAAAAAAAAATCAAAAATTGCAATCGGAGACCCTTCCTCCACCAATACTTGGGCTAGGGATCCAAAATTTTTATAAAATTTTTTTTTCGTCACAGTCGACTTTTTGGGATAGGAACAGTCGATTTCAGTTTTAAAGGCCAAACAACCAATCCTAACAGGCAATATCCTTTTTGAAAAATTTTTAAAACGAAAAAATAATCCTCATCGTCACCGTCTCCGCGGCGAATATAGAAATGAAAACCCAAAACGCTTTACGAAACACCCTGTAATACGTACGTATTCAGCATAGCAACTCACAGCGCAGTAAATCGCTCTATCGACGATCAATTCGCACCACAGGCTACACCACACACGCACACATACACACAACGCTACAAATAGGTACGCGTACGTGCAATATACGATCGAGCGAGCGAGAGAAATAGAAAGAGAGAAAGGTGTAAAGACTGAAAAAAAAAACACACATAAATGCAAACTCATTGGCACGCCATCCGACTATACAAAATTCCTTTCATTTTTCGATCCCAAATTACTTTTTACGACTCGACACGCGCTCAAGGCACGTTTGCTTTAACCCCCCTTTTAAAATAAATTCAATCAACGTTTCCGAATTGAAAAATTACTGAGGGGACGGGGGCGGACCAGAAGGGAGAAAAGCGTAAATGCTAAATTAGTTATACTAAAAAGCTACCAACCAAACAATCCAGTACATTTCTTTTTACGTTTAAGAAAAAAAAAAAACGAAGCGATGAAAGATTAATTTTGAAAAAAAAAAAAAAAAAAAATTGTAAAGTAAAATATCGTATACGAGTATAATATATTCAATGCGCTACGTGAAACAGTAATTATAGTTTGTCGCTAAAGGTAAAACAATGAACACACACACGTGCACGTATGTACATGACAAAAATTAACCCCTAACTCAACATAGGTAAGTGTACGTGGTTTGGAAAATCTAGAATAATTCGCGCAAAAAAATAAAAGAGGAAAAAAAAAATCGAAATATGAAACCAAGGCGTCGGAAACTATAGCTGCCAATAAACGCCTCAAAATAACTTATCGATAAGATAAAAATAATGCCAAAAGATCATCTTACCTTTGACCCTCTCATGTTAAATATGATTTCGACGTCTAGAATATGTCCAAAAGGCTGCGAAAATAGATAAATATTACGTAAGGTCTTATCTGTATCGATAATGCGAAGAAGGTAAAAAGCAAAACAACGCATTACTTACGCTACACATATTCCTAAGATCGGGATCTCTATAACGAAATGGTATATTCGATATATATAGTCTTTTAGGCCTGCTGTTATCGTTACTCGAGCTATCACTATCTTCGGATTTACTTTGAGCGGTAGTTGTAGATGAAGGAGGTAGCGAAGGTGTCGGAGATGAGATTCCGTTTACGGTATTATTAGTATTCGTGTCGTTTGATTTTTGTACTTCCGGTGACGGGCTTTCTTCTTCTTTCGGCTGTACCTACGGGTAAGAAATCAAACCACGTAGAATATCAATTTTTCTTGCACCGCATTAAACAAGAAAAACCAATCATTTCGATAGCTTACTTCAGGCGATAATGCCGTCGTGTTGTCGCCATTCTGTTCGATGTTGACATGCAAACAGTTATCGTCTGGAGATTCTAATTTCACGTTGCCGTTGACTAGAACGGAGGAGGAGGTTTGTGCAGGTGCTAGCGAAGCTAGCGGTGTCATTTGTAATGCTTGGATATCGTCCTTCGTCAATGTCGGACTCGTATTGATCATTAAATTATTTGTGCAGTTTTGTTCGTTCGATAAGGCCATCTTGAAATTAGCCACATTATCGGCGGTGAATCCGCTGGCCAGCGACGGGAATACTTGGCCATTCGACGACATCAACATTTGGGCCGCCGTCGAATTACTGATGCCGTTCGATAATGGCGCGAAAGCGCAAGCAGGTACTGTTGGAGACATAGCAGCTGTTGCTGTCGCTCCATACGGAGCATTCAAAACACCAGTTTGTACGACTTGCTGCGAACAAAACACGTAACAGCGCATTAGAATATCTCATCTCTAATTCGTTAGTGCGGTGTGTGGCGTAATTAAAATATTCCCCGAAGGCAATTTTCTAACTAGTTACAATTCCCATTCCATATCACACGCAACACAACATACCAAAACTCAGACATCTGGCAAATTGACCAAAACACATGTGTGAACGCAAAAGTGTATAATGATACAGATCACCGTTTGCAACGTACGTAATATTATAAGACACTGCATAACGATAATGATATCTACTATGTACAATTATTTACTTACGGGATAATAAACTCCCTGTGACGGGAGGAAGAAAGCTCCTGTACCCCACAGTTTGACGCTGTCACAATAAACGTTATAAAATAAGCTGCTGGATGAACAGGTTTACTAACGTGCAACATAAACGCATGTATACTTCTAAATACGCCGTATTTTGTGTGCTACGAAAAAACAAACGAAAGGCTAAAAATAAGCGCCTTTTTTTACTTTCACTCGAAGCACTCTCACGAACGCAAATCGAGTACTTCGATCACACATCGATACGTGACAATATGATTACACTTACCTAAGAAAAAACTACTACCGAAGTAATTAAATATGAAAATCGAACATTACATTAGTTTGTACGTATTTAAAGCGTATTTACGTCCAACAGCAAGTACGTACTTCCTTCTTTACCATAAAAACGCCATTTTAGTTTTAGTTTACCTCTGAATTAATTGGTCGCAATCTTCATTCATAAGGTAATGCGCAGTAGTTCCAGTAGGGGCGTTACAAAAAGCGTTTACGTTCTCAATATGAATCGTTCGTTTATCATGACGAAAGTGACTCTACTGTTGCGATTGGTCGAATTTTACTCATTTGCTTTTCTTTAGTAGTTTTATAATTTTTATTTAAATTATTACATTTTTGATGAAAACATCGTAGGTTGGCAACATTACAGCTATCTGTTTACATTGGTTAAAAGTTAAAACTGCCAACCTACATTGGATCAATCACTGGTCTCCGAAAAGAATCCTGAATTATCGGGAATTATTTCACACCATTGCAATATTACAACACAACTCATAAAGGCTACAAAAAAATGCAAGCGGTCAGACGGTCACTCCGCCGACCATATTCTATACTTTCAAGTTTCAACTTTCAAAATACTCTCGAAAAAAATATTCTTTTCAGAAACTGTTTGAAGCGCGAAAACGAAAACAACACATTCTAAAATCAATTTGAATTTCAATTATATTTAGTTCTGTTCAAATATACACGAATATTTACATTATTTACATAAATCTTTTATGTAATAAGAAAACTGCAATTAATATACAGGGACTGGAGAAGAAAAAAAAAACATATTAATAATATCGTACAAATAATTTGAAAAATCACTAAACTTTTCGAACATTCAGGAACAGTCATTTAGAAACAGGTACTAAAATAAAGTAATGCGTACATATTTATAATAATATGCATAAATTATGTAGTAATAGAAAAAAAAATTCAATCTCATTCTACGACCAGGTCATCTCGGATAATAATCAATTAATCATCGGAGTTGAACCAACTTTAATGAAGAAATAGGTACCACGTTTCTCATTTCTTCGCAGAAAAATCAACTATAAAACGAACGAATTATTGCCAAAATTGCGAAAGTACGGAGAAGGAACAATGGAGGGTTGAGGGCGAACAAGAAAATGCAATCACCCGCACTCAAAAATCTTCAAAAAATTGGATAAAAAATTATATTTTTACTTGTACTGATAAATGCATGAAGGTATTAATTATTTCAATACTGAAAAGTAAATAACAATGAAAAAATGATTACGTTTCGAAGTAAAACCCCCCGCAATAACAAAGTACAAAAAAAAGAAAGAGAAAAAGCCCGCCGGAATAAATTAATAAATTAAACAAAGAAATAACAACAAGAATGGCGGACAAACGAACTCGACTGTGTTATTTTCATTTCGCAGCCGCTTTTCACGATTGTTATGCGATTTCACTTCACACGAATCTCGATAAATTTTCGCGATTACGTCGACAACTCGGGCAATACCATTTACCTTTAGGCGGCACCATGATTCCGACGCATTCGAAGTGAAACCATTCGATCTTGCAATTGGGCGCATCGCAGCCGATCATCTCGGAGACTTCGTCGTAGGGGCACTGACAATAGCAGTACAACTTTTCGCTGTTTTTCAACGGCGAATTGGTGGCACCGGCGACGCCGGTAGCACCTCCAGCCGTTCCCATCCTGGCACGGTACAACTGTTGCGATCTGATCGCTGCGGCTGCCGCAGCTGCCGAGGCGGCCGCGCTATGCTGCTGCGTTTCGATTTGTTGCTGTCGAGGCGATGATACGTAGCTGTTCGAAGACATCGACTCGTCCGAATAGGTGGCCGGAGGCGGCGACGGTTTATACGACGACGACGAGTTATTCATACGTCGATCCTTCATCGGATTGGGTAGATTAATGACTAACGTATGCCTTTTCTCGTCCGAATCGCTATCTTCGCTGCTGGAATAACGATTCTTGTACGGATTGTAGGCTTCGGAGGAGGACATCGACGACTGCGCCGGCGCCGGTACTGGCTGCGGCGATCTGTAAGCGTTCATCGACGGTACGGGAGGCGCATCCGATACAGGATGCTGTATCGGCATGAACGGTATAGAGACGGAGAGACGTTTATTCGACGGCGGCAGCTTGGCTCGGATACCGATGAATTGGCGATTTTTCGGCGCCGTGCTGGATTTTTTGGTTAGAACGCGCTTCTTCGGCACGCTCTTGGGAGCGGTGGAATCGCGTCCCGCCGCTTCGTCGCTGCTGTACCCGTAGAATTTATTCTTGACTCGTTTACGTTTCGATAGTCGCGAATTCGAGTCGTCCGCTAGGCCGGTACTGTCGCCAACCATTCCGCCGTCCGAGGTAGACACGCAATTCTCCATCATCGACGAGTTTACGCTGTTGTAGGCTGCGACGCCGGTCGACAATTGCATCGGCGGCTTTTCGTCTCTGTACTGCTGATGGTACTGGTGGTATTGCTGGTGTATTTGTTGCGGACGGTGCGCGACTGCGTTCAGCTGCCTTAATAATTCCGGATTGGTGAATTCGTTATTAGGAACTGGTTGACGTTGCTGCTGAGTCCTGAGCGGAGCCGGAGGTAATCTGCCGGCCAAGCTGAGCTTGATTCGTTTCTTCTTTTTCTTCTTGTCTTTGCGATTCTTGGTGCTCTTGGTGGATGTGACTCTCTGATTATCGTATTCGTATTGTAATCGTTGCCTTTGCTGCAAATCGGTCGCCTCGACAGGAGGTGCGACCTGAGTGTCGAGCTGTTGCTGAGACGAAGACGCGGGTACAGCTTGCGACGGCTGCGGAGGTACGTAACACGGTCTCTCTTCGTAAAATTCTTCGCCAGCCGAAGATATCTCGGTGTCTAGATCGGATTCGCGAGCATCCAGCAAAAACATTTGCTCTCTTTGCTGCTGCGTTCGTTTCTCCTCTTCTTCGTCGCGTTCTCGTTTGCTCTTCTTGGGTTTCTTCTTCTCGGGCGTCGTAGAGCAGTCGGAAGCAGCCGACGAGCTCGACGAGCTGCCGCTACCGCTTCGATTACAACTGCAATTCGAACCGCACGAACTACTCGACGAGTCGGAATCGCTAGAAGAGCTGCTGGACGAGTCGCCGGACGAGGCTTTGTTATTTTTGGCGTGTTTACGTTTACGCGGCGTATTCGCCGTCGAAGAGGCCGACTTGCAACACGAGTCGTCGTTCGTTTTGGTCGAATCGTCGTGCCGATGATGAGAACGCGCCGGCGATATCGAGCCTTCGCGACGGTGGTGTTTAGTCGTCGTCGTCGCATCGTCATCTACCGAGTTATTCAAATCGACGCCGGCCGAATGGAAAATCGATTCCGGTATGCAGTACGAATGCTCGACTAATACGCAATTTAGAATTTTTTCAAGCAATTCCTTCTCCTTTTGCTCTTTGGTCGGCGATGGTGGACGTGCCAATTGCGTGAGTCTATTGGCCATGTCGATTAGGGACTCGGCGACGGCCGGAATCTCACTCTCGGCCGCAATCGTAGAATCTTGAGGCGTATTCTCCTCCGCAGCTGTGTCAGGTTGCTGGGGTTCGGCGGCTATAGGCGATGGGGCCGCTACTACTGTCTCTGGTTCAGTTACTTGGTCGGTAGCATCGTCACCGACTGGTTGCGGCGACGAAGCTGCCGATGGTTTAGGCGAAGACGTAGCGGTAGCTGTTTCGAGAGGCTGGTCTTTCGGAGGTGATTCGTCGTCGGCGCCCGATTCGTCGTCGCTTTCCGAAGATAAATTCAGAGGCGGCAGTTCATCTAGGAGCGGTTTCTCGTTCGGTTTCTCTTTCTTGCGTTTTTTCTTACGACGTTTCTTACCGTCCGCGGCGTCCGTGGTTGTCGTACTGACCTCGGCGTCGCCGTCGTCGCTGTTTTGATCGGTTTTCGAGGGTTGCGTTTCGTTCGCATGCTCCGTCGACGGATCGATTAACTGAAACACGAAATAGAAATAGATTAGAACGCGTCGAGTTAGAAAATGGAAGGAGTTCAAGACGAGTAAACGTACCTCCTCGGGTTTACACAGTTCGGGATGCGTTAGCCGCCGATGTGTGGCTAGTAATCTCTTCGATATGAACCTTTGATCGCAATTTTCGCAGGCGAAAGGGAATTCTCCGTTGTGGGCACGTCTATGCACGGTCAGCGCTACAGGTTTGGAGAAAACTCGACTACATTCTTCGCACGTGTACGTGCTGACGGGTATACAAAAGTGGTAGGTGTGGGGCCACTTCTTCTGCAGGCATCTGTGGCAGAGTACGCTTTCGGTGCCGTGTTTCCAGAATAAATGTTTGCTGATATCGTTTCGGCTGCGGTAAGCGATATTACACTTGTAGCACAGGTGCGGCATTTTATGCTGCTTGGTCATATGGGTGAATAGTTCGTGCTGGTCGTTATATCTGAGCAGGCAGAAATTACACGACTTGTGGTGTTTACGCAGATGCACCATTAAGCGGAACGCCGACGGTAGGTGATCGCGAGGACAATAGCAGCATCTATACTTCAGCGAATGCACGTCGTACGAATATTCGCCCGGGCATTCGTGACACAATAGTTCGCTGTAGTAGATGAAACTACATTTACAAATGCAACACAGGAAAATGGTCATCTGGTGAGATTTTCGATTATGCGCCAACAGCTCCCGCAGCAAAGTGGTCGAGTACGGGCATTGGAAACAGGAAAACGTACCTTGAAACTCGGCCGAAGGCGCAGCGCTCAAAAACACGTCTTGTAGATCGGCCAAGCTCGAGCGGATCTTTTGTTCAACTTGCTCGCTATCGTCTTCGTTTTTAGTAGGCTTATATCGGTGCTCGGTCAATAAATGCGTACCGAGTTGATAGCCGTTGATTCTGATCAAAGTAGCGTTATGACAATAGGCGCAGTCCGTACAGGACGTCCGGACGCATTCTTTGATCAACGTTTGAACGTCCAACGAAGCGACCGTCTCGTCTAGCATTAGAGCCATCGGTAAAGGCTGAGGTATTTTCTCCTCCTCGGCGAGTATCGCAGTCGTATCGGTAGCAGCTTCGGCGCCAGGTTCTTCCGGCTCGACGGTTCGATCGGGAGTAGCGCTGATGGAATCGTTATCGGAGAAGTCGTTCGCAGCAGTTTCATTCGGCTGCGGCGGTTCGACAAGATCACTCGCAGATTCTGGTAATTCGTCGTGTTTCTCAGCCGTCAAAGGCTCGGTATATTCGGGTACCGAGTAACTGTCGTTTTCCGTAGGTGGTGTTGCCTCGTCAATGACAGGTTCAGCATCCGGTTCAGGCTCGGGTTCGATAAGCGGAGCTTCGTCGGGTATTGGAGGAGTCTCTCGTTGCAGATCAGGCGAAGAATATTGTGCGATGATCGAAAGTGACTGAGAAGGTTCGCGCGAAACGCACGTTTCGTCACTGACGTCTCGGCTAGGTTGAGATTGCGTGATTTCGTCGTCGCTATCGTCGTCGTGCTCCTCAGATAAGTCGGCCGAAGGAGGTAGAAGCGGCAACGAAGGGACCGCCGCAGGTGACGGTGCAGGCTCCGGCGATGACAGATGTGAAGGCGATAAATGATCGACTCGCATCGGCGAAGCAGCGAGCGGAGACTGGCTCGAATACGGTAACTTACTATGGGTAATATTATCACGGGTAACACTGAAACATGTCGTATCATCAGGTAGCGGAGATGCAAAGGTGGGCTGAGGCGGTTGCGGCGCTTGTACCATGTCAGATTCGCATCTATGTAGATCGAACGGTTCGTCTTCGGAGAAAAGTCGATTACAAGTGCAACATGTGATGTAAAACGAGCCTTTGTAAGCGTTACGTACTTGCAAAACGCTCGTGTATTCGCCTAATTTAAGATTATGAGCGGCGAGCAAATGATCGCACAGCTGTTGCGATTTGCCAAACATGTTGAAACAAACTAGACATATTTGTTTGGCGTGCTTTTCGCGCATGTGAATGTATAAGTCGTAGCTTTGATAATATGTACCGCAAGAAGAGCACAGGAATACCTTACGAGTGATTCTTAAATTCGTCGACGTTTCGTCACCGCCGTTCAATACGGATGACGAAGGTAAGGCCGTCGATACAGTTAGCGGCGTTTGACCATCGCAACTGGCCATGTGCTCGTTAAGCAACGCCATCGAAGCGAAGTTTTTCACGCCGCAGCGCGAACATTTGAACTTGACCGATGGTTTTAATCCTACGTATTGAGCGTATTCCGGTTGTGGTTCAGGCTCCGGTTCGGATAAGTTATCGTCGTCGCTATCGTCGCTACCTCGCGGTGGCCTCTCGATGTAGTGCACTTTGGAGCCGGCATCGTTCGATATTTTGGAATTTTTCACTTTGACGCCGTTAACAGAGTTCTTTACGCCGAAACATATCTTCAAAGGGCGTACTTTTTTGGTTAACGGCGCTTTATTAACAGGTACCTGAGTCGTAGAACCGTTTAGTGAACCGTTTGTTTCTAAGGGACTATCTGTACGCTCACAATGACTAGATTCGTTTGATAAATGCTGCGGCTGCTCTGGTTGACGCGGTGGCGTCTCACGTTGGGTGGTATTGCGCTCCGGTTCGGAGTCCGAAGACGATGAAGATAGCCAATCATTCGGATCCGAATCACCGTTTAATTTAGGTACGACGTCAGTATCGTCTTTAATATCTGCGCATACAGATGAACAATTCATTTGTAAAAATAATAAACCAAACGTCACTTCATCGAGATAAATATTACAAACGTACACATACCGAATACATCTTCATTTATAGATGACGTAATATCAAGCTTTGACGATTTACCGTTCGTCTCTCCATTTATGTCGACTTCGACAGATCCATTTTGCGAAGTTTCCATTTCATTGTTCAGCATTTCGTCTTCGTCGTCCTTCTTCGCTGTAGCCAACATCGTTGCACTCTACAAAAATGAACGCAACACAACCGTTGTAGTACAAAATACAAAAATACCTCGATCGAGCAAATTTACGCGGCAAACTCGCTAATTTCTCGCTCGACCGAAAAAATCGATCAAACGTACGAACCAAAAAACAGAATCGTAACGCTAAATATAACAAAATAACGTACTTTCTTTACCTGGAATTGTAAATTCTACATTCCTTCGCGATCAATCAAGCGATATGAATATTTGATGAAAGATTACAGCTTCGAACAACTGTAAACAAAATCACAAAATGAATATTATAACCGTCAACTAGCATTTTACCGAACTATAATAATACGTTTGTGCACATCAACATTTACTTCGAAGTTGAATTGAAAGCGTTATGATATTTTGATAAAACGATTACACCAACACCGAATATACAGTACGAAAAACTGTAGCCACTGGCCCTCACTCGATAAACAATGAAAATTTACAATTCACAACTACGACTATTTCCAATTTTCGAATGCGAAATTTTACAAGCCCGATGACTAATTGAAGTGTGATACGAAATGAAATTACTGTCGAGACGTATATTAAGTAAAAAACTCACCATTTATACGAATATTTCTTCCTTTATTTCAATTCCCCACCTTGATGGAAAAAATGGCGTCAATAGGTTAATTTTCATAACAAATGAAATCACACGACCACAGATTGTACTTCTTTTCCACCATAACGTCAATTTTTTAAGGAAAATTATCGGTAATACAAGATAAAATAGTTGGTGAAGAATTACGATACTGTTTTATCGAATTTATTGCAATGTTCGGGATAATTACAGCGATGAAAGGGGCTAGGAAGAGGAAGTGATCAGGGCGATTATATCCATCGACGACTGAAATTTCAACGCAAGGAAATTGAACGATTGGCGTGTGATAATCGTTGAATCGGGCATGTAATTATAATTGAATTTATTGTCCAAATTTCATGCAAAATGTACTAATTTCCATTATTTTAAGAAAAACATCTACTGATGCACGCATTTCATCATTTTTTCGTAAAAAAAAATTTACGTTTTCTTGTTTTTTGCTGATTATCCGAATTCAATGTTGAGCAAGGTATGCATGAAAGTTTTGGCTGGTTGAAATACGTAGGTGACTGTTGGCTTAGTTTGTAAATTTTTTTGATTTATCATTTTTCACTCGAATCAATAAAGTAAAGTGTAGAGTTTGTGAAATTAACAATGTACGTAACATTATTTGATAATTTGATACTTTATTTTGTTTCAACTGCATTAAAATTAGAAAAAATTGATTAACAAAAATTTAGGAATTGGGTAATCGAAACTTTCTATATGAGAACGACATTCAACCGATCAATTTCATCGGCGAATCTTCGTTCGACTCGAAAAATGCAATGCGTCGAAACGTCGAACACTGGGACGGGACAAAGAACAATCAAGTTTTGACCTGTTTTGAATACTTTGGTTTTGATCATTGATAAAAATTTTTGAAAAAATTATTTTGCGAACAGAACTTTTATCATGCCAATTCCAACGCCGGAGGATTTCAAGAGAATAGCTTCAGAATACAAAACATTGTGGCAGTTTCCCAACTGCATTGGTATGTATAATATTCACCATAAGGTAAAAGAAACACCTACATTGATTTTCGAAACATTGCAAAGTGAAAACTGAAAAATTTTAACATAAAAATAAGATCGGAGAGTTTTATTACTTTGCCTCTGACTAATCTTTCAAGTCAGCTTCAGTTCAGATGCAAGCCGGTGACACATTTACCGGAGGACAAGTAGCCAAGTAATAGGTAGTTGTACTGAAAATTAATTACTTTGTAATTTTTTGTAGCCACTATCCTTCCAGGTGCAATTGATGGGGAGCATTATACGAATTGAACGTTCGCCAAACAGTAGTAACTACTATGTTCTGGAACTACAAAATATTGTTTTTTCTCCATTGTGTTGCAACTTGCAAGCGGTGATCGACGCTCGTCGCAGATTCATTTTTATTGATGTTAGTACGTACGGCAAGCAAAACGACAGCGAAGTTTTCTCAGCAAGTTCTGGTCAAAATGTGACTGCCCAACCGATTTGACTTCAAGGAATAAAGTACTAAAAAGTTCGACCAAAGCTAAATCACTGTTTAATTATTTTTGATTTTATTATTTTATGTACCTTACTATAGCCTATGAACATTTTTTTCTGTTCGGTTCTCCTCTCCCAACAGTTCGGCTTCACGTAAGACACTACTGCACGTACGTTGATGGAAAAGTATTGGAAAAGGAATTGAAGAATTTTCTTGCCTGAGGCAGGTTTGTTTTGTTTTCAATATTGAATGCGTATCGAGTATTAATTGGTTACTCTGCTCGATCACAGTTCGCGTATCGTGTAAATTTCTTCCTTCTTTTTTTAAATTTCTAACTCTATCGTCCATGTAAGTGATGAAATCTTGATTTAAAAAAAATTGAGCATATAACCTTCAGTTGCATTCAACCATCATCGAACTGTACATATTAACGTGAATAATTTATACCCAATTGGAGATCATCCCAGCAGTAAAAAGATATCAAAAAGGAATTGCATTTTCGAGTACATATATGTACGAAAAAAATCATGGTTAGCACAAAAAAAATCATTATGGTCAAACAATTCGAAGGTTTACCGAAATTATCAGATTTTTCAATTGTGGAAGAAACTTTACCATCTTTAAAAGACGGAGGTATTTACATCACCCAAAAACTCATTCGTCGTTCAATATTAATGAAACTTTTCCGAACCAAACACTTATTATTTCGCAGATGTTTTCAAGTGTATGATAATTGATAGACTTCATTCTTGGACTTTGTCGCTAATTTTCATTGTGTTTTTTTTCACCAGAGATTCTCACAGAAGCGTTATGGATTAGTGTGGACCCCTACATAAGGTAAAAGAAATACCTACATTGATTTTCGAAACATTGCGAAGTGAAAACTGAAAAATTTTAGCATAAAAATAAGATCGGAGAGTTTTATTACTTTGCCTCTGACTAATCTTTCAGGTCAGCTTCAGTTCAGATGCAAGCCGGTGACACATTTACCGGAGGACAAGTAGCCAAGTATGTACGCTTCGAAGTGGTTGGAAAACAACACACAAGCAAACGATTGATACGTATTTTTTATCTTGTCAAAATTTAATACAGAGTTATCGAAAGCAAGAGCTGCCACTTCAATGTGAACGATTTAGTTGTTGGCTTTTTTGGATGGCAAACCATATCGATTGTTTGTCCGGATACGTTTCAGGAAACTGCTGGGTACCCGGCACCTTACAAATTGCCCGATATTGGCAATCTATCACCATCTCTAGGACTAGGCATGTTGGGAATGCCCGGGTAATAATATAGAAAATCGATTGCGATCTGTTTGTGTTCGGATCACAGATCGAAGCAAACGCTCTTAATCAGTATAGAATTCTTTCGAAGTATTTCTTTTTTTTTTTTTGCAGAAACACAGCGCTTTTGGCGTCTCTTGAAATTTTAAAACCTCAGCCGGGTGAAATAGTCGTGGTAAGCGGTGCGGCAGGCGCCGTAGGCAGCCATGTGGCTCAAATCGCCAAACATATCGGTAAGATTCGAGTACCTTAACCTATACTTATAATAAGTTATTTCACGAAACGATTGATCGTAAAGCCATCAAGTTCACCGATTTATGCATCGCTGAATCTGATCACCTGCTGCGAAATATTTCATTGCAGGTTGTAGAGTGATAGGATTTGCTGGTACTGACGAAAAAGTAAACTTTTTACTAAACGATTTGGAATTAGACGCCGCCTTCAATTATAAGAAAGTTGAAATTGCATCCTCTCTAGCAAATATATCTCCTGAAGGAATCGACTGCTATTTTGATACCGTACGTACTTGGCTAATTTATTTAATTTATTTACCTACATAAAGTATGTAGGAGTGAACAATTTTGTTTTCATCAGGTCGGAGGAGAATTCAGCAGCATTGTCATAAACCAAATGAAAAATAGAGGCCGAGTTACTGTTATTGGCTCTATTTCATCTTATAATGCTGATACCAAAAGTTTACCTAAAGGTATCCAAACACGTTTTTTTATAAATATTTCCGTTTAAAAATATCAAAAATACGACAAAAAAAATTGACAACTCCTACAGGGGTGTATAAAATGAAATGAAAACCAGTTCAATGTCTGTTATAGCATCGATACTCCAGCCTTCAATCGTAAAGAACCAACTCACAATACAAGGATTTCTCATATGGAAATGGTCGCATAGATATCTCGAAGGAATTCAGCAAAATCTCGCTTGGCTTACAGAGGTCGATAGTAGATAATACTTCGAAATGTCAGTATGATAGAAGAAAAACAATCCATATCCTCATCTGACAATTTTTGTTTTCAGGGCTGGTTGAAATACCGCGAAAAAGTCTTCGAAGGATTTGAAAAAGTGCCCGAAGCGTTCATAGATATGTTGCAAGGTGGAAACATTGGGAAAGCGGTCGTTAAAATATAATTTTTAATGGCTCGATTGTTTCCAATACTTCTTAACGGTCAAAATAATCCCACCACGAACGGAGAAAATATTATTCTGCCTTGGTCCCTATCTAATTTGGCATGAATAAACAATACTTTCATTGTTGATTTGTTGATTTGCTTTTTCGTCGATACAAATAATAAAAATGAAGGTGAATAGAACGTAAAACAATGCTGAAAAAGTAAAACCGAAGAATGAATTGTAAATAACCTCAAAGGTGAAACTTGATTCCGAGAGCGTTTGAAATAAAGCACATCACATCGGTGATTTTTTCGATCTGAAAAAAAAAATGGTAAAATTTGAATTGAAGGCGGCATTAACGACATAGTCTGTTACGATTATACACAAGCTTCGTTTTTTCGGTACTTACAACTTTGGTAGTTGATTCATATTGACCGTGGCCAGCCTTAGTTTCCATTCTGATCAAAAATGGGTTTTTCTAGAAAACATATTCACATAATAAAGCGACCATTGGTTACCGAATCGGTATATTCTGATACTTCTTTGAGTATACTTCAAGCACAATTAAGTTGCACTCACCTGATTAGGATGATTTTTCGCTTCAAATTGCAAAGCGGCGATAAATTTCAAAGAGTGAAACGGTGCGACTCGGTCATCGTGGTCTGACGTTGTAAGCAACGTATTAGGATACTGAAAATCGGAAATAAAATCATCCCACGAAACGATTCTGCGACCAGTACAGTAAGATTTGACGAAATAAAAATGTAGTTACTTGTTTATCAGAGGATTCGGGTATTTTGATATTATGCAGAGGAGAATATTTGTACAAATATTGAAGATCCTGCTCATTATCCGATGATCCGAATTCGGCTACCGAATAGTGTCCGACTGTAAATTTTTGCTGTCGTAACATATCCGCAGGACTAAGGAAATGACTTAGGTATTAAGAACCGCAAGATCGAAAAAAAAACAATCCTCAACCAGTGAACACTAACCCTGCGTCTACGACTACAGCACCGTATAAGTCTGGTCGTTGGTTCAGACAGGCGCTTACCAAAAGGCCTCCATTAGAGCCGCCGATAATGGTCAATAATTTATTATTCGTGTATTTGTTCTCGATTAAGAATTCGGCGGCGGCTTGAAAATCGTCGAAAGAGTTTTGTTTTTTATCTCGGTACCCGGCTTTGTGCCATTTTTCGCCATATTCTCTGGAAAATTACAATCATTTCAGCGTAATCATTCGAATAGGTGGGTAATACATATACTAGTATAGGTACCTACACACGAATAATCCACTCACCCTCCTCCTCTGATATTTGCCATTGCAGCCACTCCGTCGAAATTATCCGCAAATAAAATAAAAGTCGAGTCGAAAGAAGGTAGTACGCTGCTACCGTAGCCACCATAACCTTCCAGAAACGCTGGATTTTTACCGTTTTTTTCTAAACCCTGTAAATGAAAGAACACGTGCAGCACGTACGTACCGGAATTGCGACCGGGAAAATTGCCAAAACTAAACGTGGTAGATGTATAACTTACTTTTTTATAAATTATGTACATTGGTATTTTGGTACCATCTTTACTGTTGTAAAATACTTGCTCTACAATGAATTTCTCGCGATCAAATTTTCCTTCTTTCAATTCTTTGAATACCTGCACAAATATTAATGTTGAAATAATGTTTCAAATATAAATTCGGCAGAAAATTTGTTTTCAGGAGGTACCTCGAGATCGAACGTCGGCGTCGATAAATTAACGTGATAAACAATTCCGGGTGTGAGATAGCCATCAACTTGGAAGTACAAATCTTTATATTTTCTTTCACACGCGAAATTAATAACGTTGTTCGGCTGCAAGTCAAATTTCTTGATCATTTTGCCTGATTTTATATCATGTATCTGAAGTACACTCTGGGGAGAAAAAAAATAAAAATTATTCAATCTGTTTTAACGGAACATTAGCCATTTTGCAGTAGGATGGTACTAGGTACTCACTTTGACATGCACGGTGTAGCATAAAACTAAATAGTTATACGCGGGTTCGGCCCATAGTAATACATTATTTGGATCTTCTGGTACGAGAGTTCGCCACAATTTGGAATCAGGATTATCGATATCTATCGCGATAATTTTATAATTATCGGCGTCTTTGTTCGTTAAAAAAAAGAATGTTTTTTCATCATTGGTGAGGTACTGAAAATGAGTAGAATTTTTTTTTTACAAGAGTTTATGAACGAATAAGGTGATAAATTTTTTGAAAAATATTGACTCTACGTACTCTATAACTGTCATCCATTTTTGTGATAATAGGTGCGAGGTCCAATTTATTTTTTATTTCGTATTTGATTTTTTCTAGATCGGCGATAAATACCAAATTTTTAAAGCTGCCTTCGGCCGCAGTGACGACCAAATATTTACCGCAATCGCTCGAATAAGTATTGCTGAAAATGAAATGGAAATGATTCATAGTGTTTGTTCACGCATTTAAAAAAAATATCCTGCTCTTTGCAGATAGTACGTACATCATGTAATTGGGATTATCGGGAAATTCTGCCACCATAACGTCTTCAGACTGATTTGTTCCGAGCACGTGGTAATATATTTTCTGATTTGTATAGGCGTCATTTCCAGAACCGTCTAGGTTTCCTTTGTGGTCGAGGAAGGCCTACAAAATCGCACCAAATGAAGTTAATTTCGGCTTCTAGTCTGATATTACGTGCAATGTACGTGATTATTTAGTATTTACCGAGTAAAATATTCCTTTGTTATTTCTTGTCCAAGCTATAGTCGTAAATTTCACTTTGGTCAACTTTTCTTTGTAAATATCGCCTAGGAATGAAAATTACGACCATTGTTATTCGATCGAAAGATCATTTAAAAAAATAATGATGTGCGAATTCAAATAATCGTACCTTTTTCTACATGTTTGAACTGTATGGTGATCCAGTCGGAGCCATTTGAGGCCAACGCGTAAGCAAAAATTAGTCCATCGTCGGAAAAAGCAGACACGTCGATATCAATGGCAATGGTACCATCTTTGCTCAAAGTATTCGGATCGATAAATACTTTAGGTTCGGAATTCAAAGAATCTTGTACATAAAGCACCCTGAAACAAGTCTGGTCATCAACATCAAACTTCTCGTTTGATCAAAAGATGATAATGTTAGCCTCATACAGTTGATTTTGTAATCCAGTATTTTGGTAGAAGAAAAATTTATCGCCCTGCGGGATGAGACCGACGTATTTAGGGAAGTTATTCAACTCCTTCAAACGAGTCTTTATATCTGCCCGGTAAGGATTTCTTTCGAGGTAAGGCACGGTGATGGCCATTTCCGCTTCGATGAATTTTTTCGTTTCGTCGCTTTCCGGATCTTCTAGCCATCTGTAAGGGTCTTTAACCTGAAAATTGTAAAATTATTTTACGATTAGATCGAACGAGTTTGTTGCGTACATACCTATAGAATACATAAGCAAGGTATAGAGAAAAATAGCATACTACGGTGCGATTAGCGTACGTGTCCTGGACTTTTTCGTCTCTTCTAGCATTAGGATACATGTTGGAAGTAATCTAAGGAATTGAGCACAATTTTACAACCTGTAGATGAAACAATTTTACGATTTTACGTACAATAGGTAATCCTTCGCCAGCCGCATTGCGATCGTTCGGACCTGGAGCTTGTGTAGCATCAGGAAAACTATACACAAAGCCGATTACCAAACCGACCGAGAACCAAGCCAACAATTTTGTAATCATAACGAACAACAATACAGCCAGAGTAAAGAGACAGAGAGAAAATTAACGGTCAGCGTTCAACTGTCGAAACTGAAAGCTACCACGAGCGTTGGCTCTAGTTGTACCTAGCTACCTACACGCGTAAGTGTGGACTTCCATCAAGGTCAGGGAAAAAAACATCCAAATTTACACGATGTACTTACAACCTACATACGATTAATGATTGTTAAATTGACAACCAACTGCAGTGAAAATGTTCGGAATGCTCGGGTCACAAATTAAGACGTAGTTATTTTCAAATGTGCATAATTTATTCTCATGTTTGTTAATCCCATAAACGTTGCATCGTTTCACAGAAATGAAAAAATCTGATGCTAACCTTTGATCGCTTAATTTGTTGACAAATAAATGATCATTTCTTGTTTTACTCCACACAACAAATCATCAGAGTACCGTCCATGATAAAATTTCGTAGCTACGTTACCAAACTCATCCTACCTACGTAAAAAATGGAATATTAAACGATAAAGGCACGTGAACAGAAACATTTTTAACGACTGCTGCCTCGACATCTACATCAATTACGATGCACTCCCACAACTCGGTATGATTTTCAGAAAGCTAGAAACCGAAGTTCGGGTTGAAAAATAAAAATTACTTGAACGTTTTGAGCAACGCTGCGAATATTCGTTTCTTATTAGAGTCAATTGGTAAAGCGCATTGATGATAGGCATTTTTTCCTGCTCAACTTGGAAGGGGTTCCTAAAACCTAAATAAAATCAAGAAACAAATCCAAGTGAAAAAAATTCAACAATGCAAAGTATCGTAATAATTCCAATGTACTACCTTGACTTAAACTGAGGATAATGATACGATAAACGATAGCATCTCTCGAACTGATCTTGACGAAAGTGGAAACAAGTAGATTATCTTTCTTCCGATGAATCTTCAACTTGGTGTCCATCATCTTCATCGCCGTGGTTTTCCTTTTTGATGATCCCGGTCAAGCGAGGACGTTTTCTATCCGGTGATAACATTAAGTATATAATTAGCGCTATGAATTTGTAAAATATTTTGAGATGTGTTTAAAATCTTAAATATTTGTACTTGCTGATCAATATTCAATAATTATTGATCATGATCAAATTTTAGATAAACCATAGGTAAACTACGAACACTCGAAGTTTCTGATTGAACAAAAACGTAAAAAGTAGTGAAGTTGCGGAAGTGTAGGATGGGCCGCTCGCGTTAACCAATCAGGGGGCTGCGAAACAGTTTCGGGTGCACATTCAAAATACGCTGGGACAAAATCCAATCGTTACTTGACAACACTGCATGTAAAAAAAAAAAAAAAAAAAAAAAGGAAAAAAACCTAAAAACGTTAAATTTTTGAAAATTTTGAGAGTTTGGAAAAAATTGAAATGGAAAATCAGAAAAAAAAAAAAAAAAAAAAAAAAGGTAAACAACCTGAAAACGTTAAATTTTTGACAATTTTGAGAGTTTGGAAAAAATTGTAATCGAAAATCAGAAAAATTCAAGAGATGAATTTCGAAAAGTAGTAAATTTTAATCGATGCGCTTCCACTGAAGATCTCTGTTCTACTTGCTGTCTTAATTATAAAATGATGTCTCGCTCATTTCGTGCAGAAACTAGAAGCCGAGCCAAAGATGATGGAAAAAGGGGAATGCAAAACATTGATAAAGTTCGATCGTGGTTAGTTTTTATTCAATTTTCTAATGATACCATCTAATTAACTTCATAGCCATTGTAGGAAATATAATATTTTTATCGTGCTCGCTATATTTTCATGGAGTCAACTTGTGAAAATATTTCTTCAATGTTTTTTTTCTATTTACCGGATTCGAAGCTCCATTATCATTACGACACGTTCTGATTTTAATTCACAGGGAAAAGAAATGGGTTACCATAGGAGACACGACGATGAGAATTTTCAAATGGGTACCAACGATGGAACAAGTAATGTCTCCCTTTAATATTATTCATCTCACATTTTGGAAAACCTCATTGGTTAATTTGTTTTGAAACTTGCAGAAAAAGAAGAATAAAGACCACCATCATCATCATCACCACAATCACCATCATAATTCATCAAATATAGCCGGAGGTAGACAAAATTATTCTGATAAAGAAAATGACTTGTTGAAAAAAGATCAAACCGAAGATAACACAGAAGACATTACTTCTCGTTAGATATTATTATGAAAAAATTTACGCCGTAGATTATCATTAGTTGCTTAAAACCGCGTCAATTCGCTAGTAATTTATATATTTTTATTCGGCAGGGTTTCCCACAAATGGCACAGAAATATCAGAATTCACCGAAAATCCTCTCGAGTTTTCAGAAGACTCGAATTCTCAAGAAGCCGTACCGCTTCCGTCGAAAAAAGCTCGACGCGCCGAATGATGATGTCTGGACGAATAATAAATCGTCATCAACGGATTATACAATACAACATTTCCATTCTCGTTACTAGTCACTTGAAATGAATGAGTTTTTGCTTATATTTTTGAATGTTTGAATGCTAATTTTTTTTCTTCTTTTTTATTTAATTCAATCCGATTGGTGTGGCGGGGATCTCGCGTATAGCGACGAATGAATATTTATTTCGCATAATTTTTCTCTTTTCTTAAAGTATTGATTGATTGATCGGGACATCATTCTATTGTGTAATGTATGTTTTTTTTTTTATTTATTGATTTCGTGAATTTAAAATTACAATTATTTATATTAAATGGAAGTTTTACCATTTTATGGTTTGATTAAAAATATATCGTCATCAATGTCGAGTTCGTATCAATAATGCAATAAATTCGTAGAAGGCGGGGATTCAGTGTCCCTAGGTCAGTTATGCTACCTACTAAACGCGAATTTGTTTTTGCATTTTTTTGAGTAAATGATAGCACATATCATCGATTTGATTTGTTTGTCGAATTCCACGTCATTTTTTGAAGAAGATGATATAATTGTGATCTTGAA
>FIZT01038251.1:0-20847 GCA_900065295.1 Paracoccus marginatus
CACCCTGTATGAAAGGCCGAAAATTTGATCATCGATCTTCGATGTACTCGTCGGTAGTAAGACAATGCCGTTTCAACCATCTTTCTATCTCTCTTAGGTCCCAAGATATTAGGTAGTGGACAAGACTTACTGGTCATACTGTATACTTAGAAGAAGCAAAGGTTGTGGTATTTAAGTAGTGTAAGTTCAAGCCTTTACTATGTAGGTAGTTATAGTTCTTATGTTTTTCAACCTTGACTTTTTGTTTCTGAAAGTTGGTAAAAGAATTTCGGAAGTCTTTTCAAAAACTTTGAAAAATTATTTTGTTCGAAAGCCCATACTTGTTACAATTACAGAAAATCTTGTGGTTGATGGACGAGATATCATGGCCCTACATTTTTCACTGATGATAACCTCAGTGAAAGTATAGCATACTCTTAGTCATTCTTTCCCTCCTGTGTGAAACTAGAGACTTCTTTTTCCTGAATAGGCTCATAGATAGGTAGGTAGCTAGGTACATGTAATTTTCAAAAATAAAAATTTAATTACTGCATTAAGTCTAGTAAATGAGCTCTTCATTCGTCATTGTGAGGTTAATTTTTCAACTTCAAATAATTTCATTTCGCAAGTCTTCTTTAAGTATAGTATTCTGATTGTGTTTATGTACGTATGATACTCGTATGTACGTGCGAATTACACATTAAATAAGTAAAGTTCATGTACACTATACAGTAAAAAAATCCAACTAATTACGACTTATTATACCTACTCGCCTAAACCAGTTTCCACGAAACATGCGCGCGGTGTACTTACTACTTACGTTGGTGTTCGTTGAAGTTGATCTGCGAACATGTCCAGATTTTCAATATATCGCACTAGCTAATCTGATACTAGAGCCAGTTGTATTATTGTTCGGGAAATCCAAAGCGAATCGAATCGTTTTTCGGTAATATAGATGATAAAAGTAGATCGTGTTACCTACTTGTCGAGTTTTTTTTTCTCATTTCCATAAATTTACTTATGATAATATTCGCGTTGTCATCGTAAGTATTTTTTTCATTTGTTTCGACTTAATTTTGACATGAGGTAAAGATGATACTTGAGGGTATTTTTTATGCGTCGTGTTTGTGGTGTAGAAGGACTTTTTCCAAGTGTAAAAGATAGTACCTAATACGATGTACGTATTAATGTTCGTGATTCGTGGAACCGAATGCGAAGGTGTGATTTTGTTGTCATCTACTTTGAAATCGTGCGAATCCGACAATAAAAAGATGTGATGGAAGGAGAGAGGCGATAAGGTATGAAAAGTGCATTTTTTGTATGCATTGCAGTCTGGTTTCGTTTAAGGTTGAGTTTGTAGACCTTCAATCAATGAACACATTTATTGGAAAATGTACCTGCTTTAGTGCTTTTCCTGTTTTTGTTTTTGTGTGTGTTTTTTGAATGTGTTGTTCAAGTGGATTGATTAGGTCTTTCGTGGTACTTCTATACTTTTGAAAGGAAAGTTAATTTTAAGGAACATTGAGATCACATCTGTTCAGTTTTAAATACCTAGGCAGAGTGGTTTCTTATTCAACGTATTGCTAGCTGAGTCAGATACCTAAACGAGTTTCAGCAAGGGTTTAGGAATACCTAACCTACCTACTTACTTTATACTAGACTCTCAAAGCAATCATTGGGAATTTGGAAGACTTGATTCGATGTTATCATGTTTCCAGAATAGAATTGTTTTTAATATTGGTACTTACTTACTTGAACCGCGAAATTTTAGAGAGGATAATTTTAATAGCCCAATAAATCAGGTCTGGTTATGATTGAGTCATTTGTTTTTGCAAACCAACGGAAATTCCAATTATAAATTCATCGCAGTTGTAGAAAGAAAGAGAAATAATTTGTGAAAATTAGGTAATCAATACAATAAACGGACAATGCTTACAATGCTGGCGATTTTCTTATCTCATTATTGATTATGATACGTTATCTCAAGTTAAAATCAGTGACGATTATAATAGGTAACATAACAGCGTGCTAGCGTAAATATTTTTCCGGTGCACGGAAAACCTACAACCAAAACTGTTTATACTTCGTTTGGCGCGGAATTGATGTTTTATTCGGTGTCGACGTCGGTATACCTGCAATGCTATTCCTGATCCTACTAATAAACTGCTAATTTATGCGATAATTTTCTTTTGATGAGAAAATAAGTATAAGCGTTGGTAGGTTCGGTATATTGTTTTTTTCGTGGTTGTATGTTTTTCCGAAATTAGCAATCGTTCTCTTTGATCGTTCGATACCTACTAGTCGGTTGTTTTTGTTAACTGTTGTGGTTAAGACGCAGTAGCTCTGTTTCGAATTCAAGACTACGATCAACTAATAATTATAACGTATAAAGCATATTGTTTATTTACACATATTAAATAAACCGAAAAAGAAATACGTTAATAACGGTGTTGTTTTTCTACAGCTCGGACTCGTTCATCCATTACTCGGTTAAACTTGCAGAGGAAATCCTCTAGCAGCTGAAGCGTCACATTATATTATGCGCTGGACGTTCATACCATGCGCTGTTATTGTGCGAGTTCTGCTTCTTGCAGTTCTATTCCTTATTTCGGCGACAGGTAAACTGGCATCGACCTTTTCACGATCGCTTTTCATCACCCAGCCAGCTATCCTTAATCTTTGGCTAATTTTCATTTGTCACGTTTAGGAAATCCACTAAAATGGCGCAATGTAGAATTGAACACAACCACCCGTGCAGATGATCCGATTTGGCAAGAGTTGGTCATCTGGAGTAACGAAACCCTAAAAGATGAACCTCTCCTTAGCAATAGTACTCGAAATCATACCGTTGCTCCCGTACTTAGCGCCGAGCAGTTGGAAAATCAAACCATCGAACAATTTAAATTACTCAAGGTAAGAATTTATTCCACACGTTTAGCTTAGCTCAGTTTGTAGGTATTATAGTTATCTACGTAAATAGGTTGTTACGAATTTGTGACAACCATCTTTCTATCGCCAATAGGAGAGGTAGAGAGGGAATGTCCCCAGATAGTGGTGTGAAGTTTGAGGTCCTCAGATAGTACCTTTTGCATACAAGGGTGTTTTTATTTACTTAAACCTAATTTTCTCCTCGCGTGCGTGTGTTGTGTGTTTTTTTTTGGCTCAACTCTGTGTGAAGTGAGATCGGAATATGAATTAGTGTCTGAATATTGCGATTAGTATTCTCTCTCGTATGAAACGAGCTTTGAAATTGATACGTTTAAATACGGTACACGGTGATGCTTTTATACGTACCTACGTGCATTGCATCGGTTATTAAGAGGTTCTTGTACGAAATTTGATACCTACTCGTTCAGTGTATTACAAATGGCAGATTCTAATGGATATTTTATCAAACTACGCAAATTACTCATCATTACTCGGATTACCTTATACTATTATAAAATCTTATATCGGAAAATTTCAACTTCGAGAGAAGTACTGGAAAACGGAACCTTCGACTTGATCCACGCCAATGGCAGATATATTCTATTGATAGCTTCGTGATGAATGCTAAGAAATGCGTGCCTACATTATCTCATTTTAAAATAATCTTCATACTCACAATGTGTGAAAGGAGAATAAACCTAGAGTGGCGTATAATTGATGAAGACGCTCGTAATAAACCGTCCCTATATAAAATGCATTCATAGGCAGGAAGAGTATAATGTTTATAGTTTTTACGAGAATATACTTAGGTAGTTAAGGTCGTTGAGTTGAATTGAACAGCTCAGTTTACCTTTGTTTATAGTTCGTAACCCATTACAAGCGTACTATTGTGCAATTAAGGTAATTATCGTTATTTTTTATAGGTAAATTATTCGCAACTAGTTCGCGAAATCGACGACGAACTAAAAGATGATCTGGGAAGTGGTAGACACCTACCACGAATTGTGGACAAGACCCTGCGACTGTTGAATCTCAAACAAGTGATATCAGAAGTTGAAACGAGTGTCATGTCCAAAGTATCATGTACGGCTTGCAGAGCAGGTACGTAAATTCGCATTAAATATTGAAAATAATATTATGCAGATGCATCGGTGGATGTTATTAACAAACGTTTTGCGAATAAAATGATAATTAATGAATGATTACGATCGTTTCGCAGGAGTTGGATTACTGTTACATTACATAAGAACGGGCAAAACTACAGATGATATAATCAAGTTGTCATTTCAATTTTGTGTCAGTTTGAATTTACAACCTCATCGAGTCTGCGATGGCATAACACAACTTTTTGGTGTAAGTATGCTTTATCCTATCATCATCTTTGTTGAATTTGTTTTGGTCGACGAGTTGATGATGCTTTGAGAAACTAGCTAAGGTTATTGATTTGTTGATACACCATTGATGGAAATATGTGAATGATTTTACATCTCGAAGAATCTTGTTGTTTGTCTAGTTTACACGCAGAACAGTATTGATGTTTTTTTCCTTCTAAAGTTGAATGAGCTTGGTGATGTTTTATCTAACGCGTATGTACGGTTCGAATAATCCGTTCTTAATATCGAAAACACGTAGCTGGACTAGCCAGAGTTATGAGCAAAAACAACGATTTGGTTTTCGATTTGATAATCGTCGATGTACAATTGTCCACGTGCACCGTTAAATCGTTTTTTACAGTTCTTTTTTAGTTAATTGTTTACACGTTCAATTAGGTACCTAATTTCGGGAATAACCCGTCAAATATTTATTGAGATTTAGATGTTAATCTTTTTTCTTTTTTTTGTTTATAATTTCGAAGCGGACAAAACGCACGACCACCTTTGTTATATTATGCTTTTGTTACTAAATCTGATAATTAATTACGATAATCGTTTCAGGGGGAAGTTGTTTACGTTTTGAAAAGAATCACCATCGGTCCGGAAGAAATTTGTAGCTTTATAATCGGCGATGCCTGCGGCGACGTTTATAATCCGACACACGAATGGAATGTAGTTTTCCCGCCTGTTCCAAAACCAACGGTTGTTACCCCGCAGCCTTCTAAGGAGGTAATTGAATAATTATCAGTCGATCGTCGCTGCGTCGCGAACGGCTAGACGATTGTGCTAAATTTTCTAATCGATTACAGATAGGATCTGGGTCTTTCAAAGTTTTACACTTATCCGATACGCATTTCGATCCGTACTACGAAGAAGGTACGAACGCAGCTTGTAACGAACCTCTGTGCTGTCGACTGACCAACGGACCGGCCAAAAATGTCGCCGATAAGGCTGGTCGTTGGGGAGATTATAGACGATGCGATACGCCGAAGAGAACTATCGACCATATGTTCCAGCATATATCGTCTACTCATCCGGTAATGGTGTTACGTTTGCGTAAGGAGTAAGATAATTGAATTCGAAAATTTTCTAATTTTAATTCTTCGTCGTGTAGGATATCGATTACATCTTGTGGACCGGCGATTTACCTCCGCACGATATTTGGAACCAAACTCACGAAGAAAATTTGAGTATTTTGAAGCAAACTGTCGCCCAAATGAGTGCACTATTCCCCGGTATTCCTATTTTTCCGGCTTTGGGTAATCACGAATCGGCTCCTGTAAATAGGTGAGTGTGATGTAATGCTAGAAATCGAAATCTATTGGTAAACGTGTATCTGTATATGTTATGTACCATGCCCGAAACTGAGAATTTCGGGAATGATACAGACGATTTCCTACCATATGCAAAATGCTCGGACCGTTTTTGAGATTCGGACTTGGTAAGTTGTACCAAGTTACAGTGTGGTTCGTACGCTACCTAAATGGTACCAAATGGAACATACGTTTCGCGAAGGGTACAATAAATGCTGTACCAAGTCCGAATCTCAAAAACGGTCCGAGCATTTCGCATATGCCACAAAATCGTCTGTACCATCCCCGAAATTCATAGTTTCGGACATGGTACCTACATAACAAGTATGTATAATTGTATACTCATTCCTCGTATGTATTGATTTGTCGAATCGGTTACAGTTTTCCACCTCCATTTATTCAAAACGATTACGCCATTAATTGGTTATACGACGAGTTGGATAAGCATTGGAGACAATGGTTACCGTCGTCTGTATCCAGAACTATTCGCAGAGGTGCATTTTACAGCGTTTTAGTCCGGCCTGGATTTAGAATCATTTCGCTTAATATGAATTATTGTAATAATAAGAACTGGTAAGAATGTCGGATTAGGGATTTTATGTTGTAAAAGTGTATTTTGGAAGGAGCTTACGTTAGTGAATGGTGTAATTTTCTAGGTGGCTTCTGATGAACAGTACAGATCCGGCGAAAGAACTGCAGTGGTTCATTTATGAACTTCAGAGCGCCGAATTTAACGAAGAAAAAGTGCACGTTATAGGGCACATACCTCCTGGCCATGCTGATTGCCTCAAAGTGTGGAGTAGGAATTATTATTCCATCGTTACAAGGTAATCGTACGAGCTTTTCATTCGTCCGATCGATAATTTTAGCAGTTTTTTTCAATCTTTATTTGTACTCGCAGATACGAATCAACAATCACTGCTCAATTCTTCGGCCATACTCATTTCGACGAATTCCAACTATTCTACGATCCGAAAGATCTAGGCAGAGCGGTCGGCGTATCTTATATTAGTCCTTCAGTTACCCCTTTCGTTAATTTAAATCCTGGTTATCGAGTTTATTACGTCGATGGCGACAGAGATCATTCGAGCAGAGTAAGCGCAGTTGGGATTACGTATTTTCGCTAATGTATACGTATACGAATTGATTTGATTTCTATCGAAAATACCCACAGGCTGTTCTGGATCACGAAACATGGGTGATGAATTTAAAAGAAGCGAACTTGTACGGGTATCCGATCTGGTACAAGTTGTATTCGGCCAGAGACGCTTATCAGATGCCCAATCTCACGCCAGCCGATTGGGATACCTTAGTGTCCAAGTTGGCCGAAAATGATCAACTGTTCGACCAATATTATAAGTAAGGCGTCGACTCGCACATCGGTGTACGTTTTATTCGTAAAATCAGATTATTTATTGTTCATGCTTGCGTTTGTGTAGACATTACTGGAAGAACTCTCCGGTCAAACCGTCCTGTGATTTAGAATGTAAAAAACGCATGATATGCGACCTACGTTCGGGCAGATCGCACGATCGTAAAACCTTCTGCCAAGAAATCGAAAGCAGAATAGACGCGAATCATCCGACCGGCTGGAAAGCGTGGCTTTATAACGGATTAGCTCTATCGTACGTTTTAAAAGCTACCTCATTTTCTTGGGTGATGGACTTTACCGAAATGAATTTCGATTCTATGAATAAATGCATACTGTAACACCCTCCTACCTATACGCTTGATGCGTTCACGTGTGTATAAATATCGCGTTCTCCATTTCTCTGTACTACTATAAGTAAATACTACGGTGGTCTTCTCTACCTTGGTGACGGTTCGCGCGATCATCATCATCGTCATCGTCTTATTCTTATGGTTATTTGATTGAAAACCATATCCATCGAGGTGGTCAGATTGGTTTGAAAGCTTATGCATTGGACTTCATCGAAGCTATCGGCGGAACTTGAGAGCAGAGTTAAATAGATTGTGTGATATGTTTACAGTAATTCCACCACAGCAGACGAATATATGGTCAACGACGAAGAATACTCTAGTACCGATATTGTTACCTTATCGTCAGACGACATGGGCGACGATACTACGTCAAAGTATCCTGTAACCGATAGCGGTCCAAAATCCGATCCTGTATCGGAACAAATTCGACCAAACTTGGCCCTAAAGGTTTTACCGAATTTCGTCCTAGTTGCGTGTTGTACGTCGATTTATAAATTCGTTTCGATGGTATGAAAAAATATACCTGCAGTTATCACTTATCTTCACCTTCGCAAATGAAGTGATGGATTTTAATTTACACGAATCAAAAGTACCAGCTCCAGCTCTCTTTTATGCAGTACCTATTCACCCCTTTTGTACATAAACCAACCTCCTCGTTACAAGTGTCGCTGTGATTGTAGAATAATTGTTGAATTCGCGACAGCGAATGTAGCTGTACGTATTTATTTTTTGTACATGACTCTTTTAATCACTCTAGTACTCGTATTTTTATTTTGTATTACGAATGTGATTTTTCATCATTGTTACCAAGTTATATAAACGTGAGTTAATCAATAGGTGATAAAGGTTTTCTTTTTCTTTCTTATATCTCTCTCTCTCTGCCAAATATACTACCGTTTATTCTATCGATCAAATGTCTCTGCGTGTAGGCGAACCGTTGTCACGATATTACAAGGTGGAAAAATTGATCGTCGAATTCGTGAAAATTAATTATTTAACTAAAAATTACGGTTACGTACTGTTATTTTATCTGTGGATAATTATTCTAGGGGTTTCAAAACTTCGTACCATGATGATAATTTAATTTTTCAATGTCAAGGTTATTTGTTTTGAATTAATCATTTTACTTGTCGCGCTTAACTACAGTTAACTTATGTAAATATTTAAATTGCTACTACGTGTATTTTGTAAATTGCCGGAGATGGACCAGGCGAATGACGGTTTTGAATGGGAAAATTTTGGGTGTGTAGATGTTGAGTTTTCTGTGCCTGTTCAAGTGGTTCATCTGAATAGTTACAGACTTACAGCAAGTATAAAGGTCAACGATAGTGAACTGCTGATCAATTTCAACTCGATATGAATCCCTGCGACTCCAAAACGAACAGACTGATGTAGTAATCTTTAGAAATTGAAATTATGTGTGAGAAAAGACCGGGAGACCACGTGACTAGAGTTAAGAAGGTGGTCTTTGAATGATCTCGTCGACGATTGGTTCGTTCATTGTCAAACACGTGTTTCTTCCACGGTCAAGACATGTTACTTAATGTTATTACGCAGTACGCACACGTCGTAGTGCTCGTATCTCGGTATCTCTCACTTATCGCGATGATCTCGGACAGTAAAATTTACCGGTGCGTCGGCGTCGGGTTTTTCAAAATAAAACAATCTTTTTATTTTTCAATTTTAAACTACCTGTAAATAAATAAATCAACTGTGTAAATATAGAGAAAAAATTGGTGCAGGATTTACGTATTGTATGTAACTCTGGGAATGCTGATTTCTTATCCTATCTCTATCAAATTATCTTGGTAAGTTAATGCCTGAATAGCTTCAAAAACACGTACCTAACGAGCATACCTATAACCTGAATTTTCGTGAAATTTTTCAGAATGTCCGTAATCATGGCGATACCAGCGTTGACCTATCAAATTCCAAAATATATTTTGGGTTTTGGATGAACGAAGATTTGGGAATACCATCGGTACGATAGTTTCATACGTACATGTATCCACGTGTATTGTAACGAAATGTGCAATATAAACTTCAGTGTATTATTTTTATGCACTATAAATCCAATTTACGAGGCAATTTTTGTGTTACTCAATACGCTTACAAAAAATTTGTATTACGTAAAAAGTATTGAAAAAGGAAATATTTGTAAATGTGAGATCGAGTGACTGAACCAAAAAAGTGATATCGAGCTTTATTTTTCTTTTATTTTAATGCGTAGGTACGTTAGGCGATTTAATTATTCGCGTATCATTTCGTCGAAGTACATATGTTCGTATTATTGTACTTTTATGTTTTATAATAAATTTCTTTCATTGTTATTTAAAAATGTATATCGAAATATATGGCTCTCTTTTGTACTCGTTGTCGTAATTTTATTTATATCAAGTGAAATAACGTGATTAACAAATTGGAATTTATTCGTCGAAAATTCACACGTAATTAATACGTCACGAAAACAATACAGAAAGTGACAGAATAGAGAAGAAGGAATGTAAAAATTATTTACACTATTTACAAGGAATGTAAAATCGAGATAGTAAATGTACAAAATGGTTATATGCACAAATGTTGAGCAAATCGATTACGTATTTTAAGTAGAAAATATTCCTTTACAAATAAGGAAATTCATTTTAAAAATAATTTGTTCCATCAAAATTGTACTTTTTTCGTTTTTGATTTGAGTATTTACTATTTTTACAGGCATTTAACACTACGAACACAGTGACTTAAAATTATTCGTATAATTTTCAAAGTGCAACTCGACTTAGAGAGCGTGAAGGTTTAATTTGTAATCACTTGAAATTTGTGATAGTGACTGAGAAGGATTACAAAATCAGTCTCATGAAACCTTGAATAAAAAAATATTCATAAATCAGACTCGATGCTGTGTATGTGATACACATTTCAAAAGTTTTTTCATTATGGCACATTTTAATGAACTGAACGTATACGGTTCATAATTAATTTGATCAAAATAATAAAACATGAAAAATTAAACGTAAAAAAAGTAGAAAACGTAAAATATAAAATATATAAAAATTACGAGCGAATAAATTCGTTGAAGATAAAATAAAAATAACTATAAATGCAGAAAAATGCAGTATGCGTTTTCATGACTGGCATTCAAATTACCTTCTTTCAAATGTTTTCAAAAACCGTGCACTATACGTAAAAAAAAAAAAGTATTTAAAAAGACTCGCTGGTTTCATGAAAACTTAATACATAAGAAATGCTCGCAGGAAAATAAAATACTTAGAAAAAATATCACAGTTATTAGATTAAAAACCTCCATCACATGAGTAATCTTTTCAAATTTCTCTTACTTTTAGCGGAGCCAAAATGATACGTTGGTTTACGAGCAACTGGGGTTGAAATGAAGTGGCATATTTTGAAGGGATGTTCTTCGCACTGGCACAGAATACAGAATCGGTAGATACACGATGGATTGGTACACACGGCGGTGTTTTGTTTTTTTGGGTCTACGTGAGATGGAAGTTTGCACTTAGGACACGAGTGCAATCTTTTGCCAATTTTAACTTTTCGAGCTTCCTGTTGATCAAAAAAGAGAATAATAAATGATATTTCTTGTTTAGAATATTGTGGCGTAGAAGAATAACAAAACTTACTTTTTGGTAGGCTTCGAAACGATAGTTATGATTGAAAGTGGGCGGACTAGCGGAAGATGAAGAGGCCGACTCTTGTATGTTTTGAATTTGAGCTAACTTATGCCTAGGCGTTAATGCGCCAAAACATCGCAGTTCTTCTTGCGGATGACCTTTTTTCGGAGTATGCTGCAACACGAGAAGAAAATTGATCAGTATAATTTCAATTTCGTCAAAAAAAAAAGTGGAAAAATAGATTAAAACCTAGAACTCACTTTTTGCCGATTCTCTTTATTTAATTCGATTTTCCTCGCGTAGACGCGCAGCCTTTTCTCTTCAGATGGCATGGAAGTTATTATATCTCGCCATAGTTTTGAAACGAGCGAACAACTGTGTAAGTCTTCGTCGTTCAAATGAAAGAGTATTTTTTTCAATATCATATCTTGGTGATACCAGTCACCCAAATAATACACGAAATCTACATATTTTCGACCAGCTAAACATAATTTATCATTGAATACAGTATTTGCGCTTTCGCATATGGAACTGAGCTGTTTTTGCGATTCATCGAGCGATTTTGTTTGATTTAGAACGCTCGACGAGTTTGTACTAGTGCATCCTGAGTAATAAGAAATATAACCGCTGTCTTCTGTGAGGTTTAACGTTATCGGAGTATCATCTGCGTTTAGACATGGCGGGGTAGACGAGCGAATTTGTGATGAGTTTTGGTCCGCCATATCGAGATCAATTCCTAATTGAAAAGTCGATGAGTATATCTGTAAACAAAATAGTAATAAGGTAAGCCTAAAGAAAATAGGTGAATAATAAACTGGCCTAGACGTTGTAAGTCATAGAAAAATTGATGGATTGTTGATAAACATCACTCATGTTCTTAACTATTACGAACCGAATAATTAATGTACAAAATGTTTCATCTGGTTTCATCATAGACTGAATGGCTAGTATGTTTATGGTTTGATAAAGCAAAAACCGGATGAAAGTGAAAATGAATCAATAAATGTAAGTAATTCATAGCATACCTCAATTAACACATTTCAGGTTCTAATTTACACAACAAATAAACACCACCAATATACCTTGACTGCTCATTTGATATTATATTTTTATATTTCTATAATTATGTAAAATTCATGAAAATTATTGCATAAAAAAAAAACAATCTCTTTACAAAACGGTTATTTTGAAGACACCAAAACAATTTCCCTCTCTTTACTTTCAACCAATAAAATATCAGCATTTGAAATCGGAATTGCCTTCGCGATTTTTCAATAGCAACGAATTTTCAAAAAATGGAGCCTGGAGAAAATACTGAAAAAATAGAATATTTTATTATTTTTTTTGGCAGATTTTTGGGGTTCGAAATTTCGAATGGTTCGATTGTTACAATTAAAATTACTAAATTAATTATTAGTTTATTACATTACAAAAGAAAGATAACAAGCGTAAGGCAAATTTTAATTCTCAATTTTGATTTTTTCAAAAACGATGTTAGCGACTTCATTCAATCATTGGAAACTAATAATTTTATGTCGGTTGTCTTGGTTCAATCCTGGTTCAGTCCCAGGACCCGGAGGCAGTTGATAAGATCGCCGACTATGTAATGATATTTTGTAATTCCTAACTTTTTCATTTTAATCATAATTTCATCAGATTTCGAAAATTTTTGCCGATTAGTTGAACAAATTTTAAAAAGTATATTTATTAAGTCAATATGGAAGCGAATAAAGATCCTCTGAAGACTACAATGGTTTATATTTGTGGAGGTATGTTTGCCTTCAAAATCAAAATCCACTTAATAGATAAGGAAATTTGGTCAACAACTTTACACTTCGATGCTAATTTTAATAATGATATGGGTTCTTTTTCCTCAGAATGTCATCACGAGAACGAAATTCGGCCAAGAGATCCCATTCGTTGTCGTGAATGTGGCTATCGAATAATGTACAAGAAGCGAACGAAAAGATGTAAGTTTTACATATGTGTTTCTAATCTGCGATCTGCTTCTTCTGTCAATGTAGTCTTCTTAATATGCCTGGTTTTTTCAGTGGCTGTATTTGATGCACGATGAACTACCACAACTGGCGACGATGTATGCGTTAAGAATGAAAAAAATATCTTTGTACTATACCTTTGTAAGATAGTTTAATTTGAGGTATGCAATTATAAGTGTTTTTATACTTATTGATTTCATTCTTCTATCATTAAATAAGCCACTCAATGTTTGCAAAAATCAGTTTACTTTTAAATAAAAGAAGTATCAGACATGAACTAAAAGGATTAATCTCCTTTCGAAATGTACAAATATAGGTCAAATGATACACTTAGATACTTTCATTACAATCTTGAAATAGTCGATTAACAAATTATTTCGGAACGGTAATTTCATTAGCAGCTTTGAATAATATCTGTTCTGTGGTCAATTTCCAGTTCTCAATTTTTTTCGAAACACTACACCATATTTCACCGTGATGAGGTTCAGCGGCAATACAACGTTCCTTGACTTCTTCTTGGGTTTTTTCAGTTCCACTATTTTTCTCAAATCGGTAAAAGTAGGCCCATGCGTCACCCAAATCAGGATCAATTTTTAACGTTCTGTTGAACCAATCTCGACATTTTTGTATTTTGCCTTGACTCCAGAACATTTTCGAAACAGCTAAAAGTACGTGAGGATCGTGTTCGCATTTTTTCAGTGCATCTACACTTCTGGTCTTACGCTGAGGAGGAGCTTCTAAGAATATTGATTCGGCCCACAAAATACCTGCTTCAGGACATTCTTGTAGAGCTTTAGCCATCAATTTATGAGCTATTTCTTTTAAACCTGCTCGAGCTTCGAGACGGACGGCTTCTAGCCATAATTCTGGATTGTGAGAGTTTTTCAATCGGCCTCGTTCTAAGACCGATCTCGCTTTTGTGAGATTTTTTTGCCTTTCTTCTAGCCGAGAGAGACTTAGCCAAAGAGGTACTGAAGTAGGGCATTCTTTTAAAGCGGTGTTATACGTACTATGGGCATTGTCAAGTTCGCCTTTTTGCTCTTCGATTTGACCTTTCATCAACCATAGTTTAGCGTAATCGGGAAATTTATTAACACCTTCTCTGAGCAGTTCTAGAGCGGTGTCCAAGTCGTTCAAACACCATTCTAATTTAGCGGATTTCATCATGACACGACGCGTTAGCGCTGAGCCACGAGCTTTAGCTAACAACCTACGAGCTCTTTCGAATTCGTTATTTTCCGACTCCAATTTAACAGCAGCTAACCAGATTTCTTCGGAATTGGCGTTTGCTTGGAAAGCATACGATAATATGTGTCGCGCTGCTGGAACATCGCCGGCTAACCATTTCGATTTAGCTCCCATCAGCCATAGAATTTCTGATTTAGGACAATGAGCGACAGCTTTTTGTAATAACGTTTCCAACGAATCTCGCGTACCGTAATTTTTTTCGAAATGGGCTGCTCTAAGCCAAATAGATTTTTTACGTGGAAAAACGCTCAGAGCGTGTTCAAAAACTGCTCTCGCGCATTCAAATGCTCGTTGCGAGATGCAAGTTTCAGCGTCGCTCATCCAGGTATGTTTACGATCCTCTTCTTCGACGCTGTACTCGATGATGGATTTAATTATAGCTCGACAAGTATGCACCGAACCTGCGCTTTCTGCTTCCATGGCTTCTTTGAACCAGTGTTCGCGATTAATTTCAACGCCGTTGGCGTTCAACGAATTAATAGCTCGTTCGATAATTTTATTCACCATGTTCAAATTACCATGAGCTTCTTCGAGTTTAGCAGCGGTTGTCCAAATTTGACGATCAGTAGGAATATTTTCGCGAGCTTTGTTTAGGACTTTCCTGGCGTTTTCATACGTTTCTAGTCGAGCTAGAGCAAGCCACAATTCTACGTTGGTTGGACAGCATTCTACGGCACGGCTGAGTAAAATTCGAGCGTCTTCAGGTTCTTCGAGTTCTACAGCTGCTTTCCAAAGTCTTACTGAATTTGGAATATGTTCAAGGGCTTTTCGATAAACGCGTCGTTTACCTTTGGTTTCTACTTCCAAATCGGCAGCTTTAATCCAAATACGAACAGAAGTTGGTATATGCCTCACAGCTTGAGCGATTACTGCCTTAGCTGTATCGGGAGGTTGTAATCGAGCCGCTTCTAGCCATAAATCTTCAGATTTCGGATTTTGTTCGCAACCTTTCATAATTAAATTTCTGGCCGACTGAACTTTACCAGTGACCTCTTCCAAGATAGCTGAAGCAATCCAAGCAGGCGGATGATTAGGATTCGTCTCACGAACGGATTTTAAGAGTAAACGAGCTTTTTTGATGTCATTTATATCACCGCCGTAAGTCGGTATCATACTTTTCAAATCTGTCAAATATCCTTTAGGATCTACGACAGTTTGTCCAGAAACGGAGTCAGATACTTGATTAAGTTTTACATTCATCAAGGTATTTCTAGCTTGGCCCATTTTACGCAAATCTATATCACCGCTAGGAGTCAACATACCAGGAGTTGCGTGAGGAATTTGACTCATAATACCGCTCGAAGAGTCAATAGAAGTAGATGACTCTCCGCCGAGATTTCTAGACAAAACAGAATCAGGTAACGGAGTGAATCGCTCAGCTCGTGGATTTCTAGTTTTGCGATTACGAGCATCACCCACTTCGGGTATACTTTGCCATTCTTCCTCAGTGACAGAAACGAGACCACGCTTCAAGTCACTGAATTGTTGCTGAATTTTAGGCCTCTCTTGACGATATTTTTCCAATTCTTCTTTCAAACGTTTTTCTCGATATTCTTTTCGTTTCTCGTCCATTCGTTTGTCAATTTCTTCGTAAATCATGTCAGCTTCTTCGTCGTCTTTATCGTAAGGATCTTTACTGAATAACGAACCACCGTAGCCGGAAAACTCATCGTAATTAGAATCATTCAAATCTTCATCGTCGTCTTCTTCTTCTTCTTTCTTCTTCTTTTTATTAGGCGGTGCATGACGGTCGTCAGATACATCATTGGCATCTCTTGCAGGACCAATATCAGACCGAGTAGTGAATCCGGTGGCACCTCTACCAACACCAGCGACATACCCGAGGGGAGCTGGAATTCCCATAAAGTGCTTCTTATTGCGGTTGACCAAAGCGGCTGGCGGAGTAGTCATTTTCACAGATTTGCGATAAATAAGAAATAAAAAAACGGATGATGAAATTTAGTTGAACTTTTACTACATTTACTTCAGCTCTTTGCTTGTATTAGTTTTTATCAATATTTTTGTTGATTGTATTGCATGGATGTCTTCGGTTGAATGTTGCTGGATAGTGGATACCACCGGACGAAAAATTGAAAATGCGTCAAATCTTCGATTGTTTTGTAGTCGAAACTCACCAATCTCTAGGTATTATCCATTATCCAACAATATCCAATATCTATGTATAATGATGTCGTTTCGTTTATCTATCTAAAAGCTAAAAAAAATATTCAGAATGAATTGTTATTTTTCAACTTTCAAGTTTGTTTTCCTTCGGAATTTGGAAAAATTTCATTTCTGAATCTGAGTTGAGATTTGAAACGTTTAGAGTGTTCTGGGAGTGATTGAAAACTTTCATCTCCCTCAAATTGAATTTTCCAAGCTTTCTTCCAGTTATTTTAATTTAGATGCGTATAAGATTTCAAGTTTGTGCTTAATTCGATTTGGTCGTTGCTGAACTGAAGTTTCTCATTCGTATAGATTAGTTCTCATTGTTCAAAAATGTCAAGTAACGCTTTGTTTGCGCCCTCAAATTCCCGAAATCAACAGAAGCATCTGGTTGAATTCAAAGCGGGTAAGATGCACATGAAAGGAAACATGGTGCATCCAGACAAGAAAAAGGGATTGCTGTATGTTTACCAGTCCGATGATGCTTTGATGCACTTATGTTGGAAAGATCGGCAAACTGGAAATGTGGAAGATGTAAGCCTTTGATCTCAATCGGTAGTAAATTATTTTATTCTAGATAAATTCTTCATGCCATGTTTTGTAGGACTTGATCATTTTCCCTGATGATTGCGAATTCAAAAGGGTTCCAGAATGCACAACTGGTCGTGTTTATTTGTTGAAGTTCAAATCAAACAGCAGGAAATTCTTTTTTTGGGTTCAGGTTCGATATTTCTAACTAATTTGCATCTGAATTATGCATTAGATAACGCGTTTTTGTGTTTGTATGTAGGAAGCAAAAACTGATAAAGATGACGAAAATTGCCGCCGTATTAATGAAGTTTTGAATAACCCTCCAAGTTTAAATTCTTCAAGAAACAGTGGTGGAACACCAGGTACTGTAATCCAAGTTTTTATAAATTCCCTAAAATATATACTGTACAACGCCACTTCAAATGTTCATCTTTCAGACGGTGAATTACAAAGTATACTGAACAATATGTCACAACAACAATTGATGCAGCTTTTTGGTGGAGTTGGTGGACAAATGAGTGGTATATCTAGTTTGCTAGGGACCATGAAGTAAAACATTTGCACCTCATATCATTGTTCAGATATCATTGAATTTTAATTTTGTCTTTATATCAACAGTCGACCATCATCATCTAGTAATCGAGCAACCTCTGGTTCTTCATCTTCGAGTTCGTCTTCAAAACCGCCGACTTCTACGACTTCTACCAGTTCTAAATCGTCTACGAAAACTACCTCTTCGCAATCTGGTAATTCTTTAAATTACTTCATGGTACAATTTATTATTGGAGACTTACTATTGAAAGTGTATTTTATTGCAGCCTCGTCTGCAAGCTCAGACAAACCACAAACACCAACTGGAGGTAGTTCAGGTGGTAGTGGCACTTCATCAATTCAGCTTAGCGATTTGCAAAACTTCCTTAGTGGTTTAGGTGTGCCTGGTAACTCCGATACTGTCAATACACAACCGGGTAAGCGTAATTCACTAAAGATTAGGCTAGTAGGTACTTTACAACATGATGATTTGATTTTTTTTCTGCATAGTGGACTTATCTACGGCTCTTACGTCTGATGCGCTGCAGTCTATTTTGAATAATCCTGAAGCTGTGAAAGAATTACAAAAATATCTGCCCTCTGAAGGAACTGATCTGAATCAAGAAGAAAACTTACGTAGCACGCTATCTTGTCCTCAATTTCAACAGGTCGAGTGAATTGAATTTAACGCTCGCTCAGGCTCATGAAATGTAATATTTATTGGACTAATTTGTTTAGGCCTTGCGTACGTTTAGTACTGCTCTTCAATCAGGTCAACTGGGTCCAGTAGTTCAACAATTTGAAGTAGGTTCAGATGCTGTTCAAGCTGCCAATCAAGGAAATATGGAAGAATTCGTTAAAGCTCTTCAAAACGCTAAAATAAGTAGCGAATCGAGCAAACAGCCAGAGAAGCGTAAAACTTCTGACGATTTGGGCACGGAGGCAAAAAAAAAAGACAATAAAGATGATGAGAAGTCGAGCGAGGAAAAATAATCTACCACGATTCATTTGTAGTAATGCTTCACTTTGTATCATGAAATGATCAGATCGTATCGATTACATTACAAGTCCAAGTTTGCAACATTGAGTTCGATACATTGCGTTGAACTTTCTTATTATTAAAAAATATGTTATTTGAAATTGTTTTGTAGATTAGATTTTATTATAATATCGTACCGTCGTCCTAACTAAATTTTCAATTCTGTAATAAATGCCTTTCTACCGTGAATTGTTCTTGAATACTATCATTTCATGTTATAAAATTAGTGGAACTGGATTTTAATGTAATATCGTACCGTCGTCTTGACTAAATTTTCAATTCTGTAATAAATGCCTTTCTACCGTGAATTGTTCTTGAATACTACCATTTCATATTATAAAATTAGTTACGAAAATTTTACTACATGTAGGCCTATAAGTCTAGTTAATAGTTTAGAAGTTCAGATTGCAATATTTAATTTTTGCGCGTAATTTTTTCGTGTTTTAAATTATGGATTTTAGGTCATTGGGTGATGATGAAGTGATAAGACAGAAGTCATTAAGTAGTGATGATAACTCGAATGTTATTATTTTGTTGCTTGAAAAAAAGAGCTTTTGAAAAGAGATAATTTCATCTAAATTCGGAATGAGGAAATAATGTCTGCTGGAATCTGAAAAGTGAAAATATATCCCACCCTGGGACATTATTTTCCCGTCCAGCATCCAGGAGCTCAAGCTGAACTCGACGAGGAAGAACCGCATTAAAAAATATCCAGTATGCATACGTGACGTCATGTTTAAACACGTGTTTAGGTTAAAACTCCACCCACCAACAAAACCAAACCAATGGACATCCAAAACGCGTAATGGCCCCCTATTAGCGTTTACTTCTCCCTCTACGGTGTCCTCGTCAAGGACTAAGCGTTTCTCTCTGCTTGTCAACAGCTGTTCTTTAGCATTGAACTTGAAAAGATCTTTGTTTAGGTTACTCGAATGGTTGTTTGTTGTCAACGTTTTTTTGAATTTACAGTGGTGTGTGGATGTGGTATAAAGTTATCAAAAATTTCGTTCAAATTGTAAATTTTGCGTTTCGCGTATTCTCAAAAGTGCGCAGTGAAAGTACCGAGTACTCAGTGTAGTGTAACAATAATTAGACTAGAAACGAAATTACAATATTATTCGTGTAACCGGTTATTTGGAAGGGCCGGTGTGTATGCAGCCACCACTCTTTCGGTACAAACCTTCTTGATGGTTTAGTCATGATTGCATAGTTTGGATAAACTTCAATCACTACATTTGTTGTCGGTGAACGTACGTATTTTTGGTGGCGTCTTTTTATATTTTCATGGTTTTGTGTAATATTTTCGCGCTAAGGGTGAACATCGATTTTCTCCCTCTAACATATACACACTGGTATTACCTAGGCCAGGGTTGTAAACAATGTAAACCTTCGAATTCGTTCCTTTATACGTGATTTAATTTATCCATTTCGTATGTTCTGTGCACCTGCATAAATGTTATCTAGACGCCGATGTCTTTGTGTGTAGTGTCGATAGTAAGTGATTAACGCCAGCGGTTTTTAATGTAGTACGCGTAAATCAGCATATCATCTTCACGTGAGTACCACAGATTACTTGAATTTTACCAATAATTTTTCGTTTTCCATAATTTTTCTACATCGTGTTCCTTGACCTTGATGTATTTTCTGTCGTTCGTAGTACGTAGATTCATGTATTTCGTTATCTTGTACGAGTTTTTTTTTTTTTCAAACTTCGAGTGTGCTGTAAATTCTGAATGCCGGCGCTCAATGATAACGGTAGTCTAAATAACGTTGATTAGGTTAGCAGTTCAAAGTGGCTGTTTACGTTCGATTCTATTTTATTTTGCCATAACTTGGTTATAGTTTTTCCATTCGTTTGACTTCGATTTGCGTCTGAAACGATTTTCTTTTTCAATTACTCGTATGCAATGCGCATGCGTAACGTGTTCAAATTTACCGTATTAGTCTGCAACTCAGCATTCTACAAGCGTTACTTATTGTTGAACGCTTTATTAGGTCTTTCATTTGTACAATTACAAAATAATTCCATTCTAAAATGGAGTCTCGAATGAAAATTGCACTGCGTCAATAAATACAACGCGTAATTTGTGCGTTTTAAATGTTGGAAAAGACCCACCGCGCGTTGGCTGATCTAATCAATTGTTTACATTTTGTTTACACAGGTACATGTACAATCGCCTGCTTATAGTTTTATGGGAATTTAATTAGTGAAATTATTAAGAACTTACGTTGAATCGTGTGATTAATATCTTTTCCCTTCGAAATAATTACTCACCGCGTAATTTACGATAATTTTACACTTAATACTAGGGTACTAAAGAAGGGGGGTATGATACGTGGCCGCCATGTTTGATCTCTGCTTGTGTGTTTACATACACCACACTAGCACAC
>FIZT01038287.1:0-11078 GCA_900065295.1 Paracoccus marginatus
AAAACTGATTTTTTGGGGGGAGGTGCCTCAAAAAAATGACTTGGAGGGGGAGGCTTTTGGATATGTGATAGAGTAGACCCCCTTCTACATAATAAATCAAAAAAACGTTTTGTACCTATTAGTTTGAGGTCAGGGAATAATTCTACCAGACTAAATGTTTTCGGGCAGAAGAGGTAAAAATCGGTTACAAGGCTTTCATTATCAATTTTTTCTTTTCTGCTCAATTTTCAAATTTTTTACTTCCAACTTTAAAATTTTCAACGACTCGCAATTGCCTATGCAGAATAAAATTGTGCATCGATTACCCTCAAATTTAATACCAACATCCTGCTCGGTCCCATTTTCAAATACACCCATTTTTCGCCAAGACTCGACCACCAATACATAAAAGAACACACAAACCGCGCTCAATACCTGCTCGCCATCCATCGCACATACCGCACACCTACCAACCTAACGTCGATGGGAAGGGAACCGCGTTCCATGAGCATAGGGTTAAAAAAGAAACACGGTCTCGCTGTCAGCGAAATGAGAAATGAGCCCGGAAATACGCCTAAAAAGAGAAAGAAACACCGTTGCAAATTTTTTTTTATACGTCGCGTTCGAATGAGCGTTATTAAAGCGTATACTATATCGTACGTACGGGTGTGTTTTGCGAACGACTGCGACTGTCTGTTGCTCGTTGTAATTGTGTGTAGTACGTATATATACGAACGTATAATATAATTTCGACCGTACGGTGCGCGGTGGTAATTTATTCGACCTTGGTGGGTTTTTATAAACGTGTATTTTGTACAGCATACGTCTACGTAAATTTAGTACATATATTATACGCGCATCATCGTCGTCAAAAGTGGCCGCCACCGCGTCTAAAAGACGATTACCGTACGTACATTACGTATAGATAAATCCAAACAAGTTCGCATTGGGTAGAAATAGACACGTATGGGGCCTTCTAATGCACCGCACTAAACGTAGGTATCCGTAGAATACATCGGATTAGATTAAACCACCGAATGCGGCTATTTGGCGAGAATGTCGAAAGATCGACGAGCGTTTGCTTGATCGTTAGTCACACATCGGAGCCGATTCCGCGTATTATCACGTTTTTCCGCGTCACTAAAAATGTAAATACGAGTACAGAGTCGAGCGCAAGGGAATCGGTCAGCGGGCATGCAGTAGTCGGCATTATCGAATATGGATGTCGCGTCGTCAGTTCGTCACCTCATCGATATATGTATGTATACGTCAGCCATAATCGCAGGTGTGCTCGAACCTTAAAGGAGAATCGCCGCCCATCGAATACAAAATACCATACCAAATAAAGAAAATCCCATACACCGACACGTGAGAAATTTAACCAACGCAACGGTTTTCACCAACCAGTCCATCTTCACGAAGTGCACCGACACTGGGACGAGTTCGCATGACTGGTAGGGGGGGGGGGTCGTTTCGAGTTCACAATTTTGCATTCAGTTGCCGGAACACCACCCGTAGACCGTATTCGTCCCTTCCGTTGCTCGTTTCAACGTTTGTACAATAAAGCACTCGCATATACTCAGGCAGGAAGAAAAATATAGAAAAAAGTCAAGGAAAAAAGTGCCATGAAGCAACAGGTTCTAGTGAATGCAAGGGTCGAGGAAGCGAGCGAGAAGAAAAAAGAGGCGAACTTCACTTCATTTTAGAATAACTGAAACGTGAAATATTACGGCGGCGAATAGATTAAAATCAAGGCTGCCCTCGGAATAGCACGTCATTTAAAATGGAAAAATAAATATCTAGGTACGTATATAAGAGGTATTGCATGCGAACGATCCAACTACAAATAGAAGTACACGCGGATGCGGCGATCTTGTTTCATCTTCGTTGTTGCGAAGAAATGAAGAAAGGTACAAGGATAGATAAAAATAGAGTCGAATTTCAAAAAAATATTACAAAAAAACGACAAGTTAGTCGCACTTGGTCGTTGAATGAAGTCAAACTACTCAACTCACCCATTTCTTAATCATTTTCTATCACTTGTAGGATGGAAATTTGATACTCACCTAAAACAGAAACAAAAAAAAAATCATAATTAGCTGGTGAAATAGTGAGTATATTATCCAACAATAAACGAATAAATACTTATTTTCGCGTTGAGCAACACTGATAACGCGCATCCCCGCCCTTTATGAACCCAGCAACGCGCGTCAGTCGCGTACCAACCGCCTAAGCGAACAGACGCGCAACGTACGCGTTCAAAGTGCTCTTTTAATTTGTTTCAACATTTCGCAGAAGCAGGGGAACAAGCCCGAACAACCCATAATATTTTTTTGATAACTTTTGTTCAAGTTGAGCACGTTACAAATCGTGTGCGTTCCATTGCTCCTGGTCTGACCTCGACGATGTAAGGATTTTCAACGTTATATTAATAGTATTTCACAATAGATTCGTACAGGCTGTAATTTTTTCTACATTCTCTACACAAATTACGCGATAACGTCACACAGCACGTGCGTAGACTCGACGTCTCGAACTTACATCATTCTTTTTAGTAGTCACATCTGTTTTGTCAGAACCTCATACAATGAAACCACCACACAAGGATTAATACAGCTTATTTGTTTCAGGTTGACACTCTTTATCTCGCTGCTTGGCCATTTTTAGACACGTTGATGTTTCAAAATTACTCGGAGTCTTCTGATTTTGTAAATTTTGTACCATTTCGAGCGCGCTTATTCATCAGGGGGAAAAACGATCATTTTATATTCAATCGAAAATGATGACCGTCAACTATGAAGCCTACGTACTTCGCACGTAACCGACATTACTCATCGTGCAACTCAGCTACGTACAATGACGTCACTAATAAGTGAAAATACTCGACTAATTAGCGTCTTAGCTCTCGTACGTCCATCTCTTTACCATATTAAAACCATTAGCTGGCTGTAACATGTGTACAGCTGCACAACGTAGAGTCTCTTATCAAGTGGAATACTTCTACATCACACACACACTCTGATCTCACAGTCCAAGCAACATGTTCCTCGAGCGATCTATTTTGATCACCGAGCCAACTTCCATTCCTCCGGAGCAGAGTTCAACAAGTTCCTAAACTTGAAAGCCCCTCCCTCTCAATCTCAAGCTGCGTGAAAATTTTCGAACACGTTGGCTGTTAAAAATCGAAAGTTCGGACCATTTACGTAAAGGCGACGCGACGCCCGACGACCATCGAGCATTGTTGCTGGTTACGCTGATTGATGCCGCCGCTGGTTGGTATTATAGCTACATAGTAGGTTAGGTATTGTATAACTCGCCTCGCACGCATTTATACGCCGCACAATGGGCCTTATTGTATCGAAGGTCGACGTCGCAGCAGCGGCCATCGCCGCCTGCGCCTTCCACCGTCAATTCTACACCGCTGCGCTGACATGGTAGCAGTCGTCGCGTCGACAACGATGACGAAGGCAACAATTATCTTACGCTTCCAAGTCCTACTACCCATAGGTATACGCAGCGGAGCCCGTACCGAGTATACGCGCACACTCGACTTATCGGTTCCATCTTTAAAATAAAGCAACACCCTCGTCATCCTCGTCTCTATTCTCTCTTTCTTGCCTCAAAACGTATGGTATTGTAGCCAATTACATAGAAAATGGCCGAAACTGTGGCGTAAATCTCATAGGTATAAGGCCATCGCATCTCACATACATGTACCTTATGCTTATACAATATGATATCGCTTATGAATGCTAACGTCTTTGCATACACAATACGTAACGTATACATAGCAAAATCCCTATATTATACGAAGCTACATCTTCGCCGATGGGGTTATACTCTTTCTGCCATCAGCCAAACAATTAGTATTAATTACAGTATAATTAACTCGTTTAAACGTATAAATACCGAGGAAAATAACAACAGAAACACACGCATAGATGAAGATTCTTTTCAGCAGCACACTCCATCTCATAAGAAGATACGACGTACGTAGCTACATACCACACAATTGCATACAATTCACAACAAAAAAATATATAGGTAAAGACTCGAACCACGTACGAGTTACTTATGGTAACCTCATTTCAGTAAATACTCTCGTAATACCTACTCGTACTCGTATACGTATTCTTCGAATAATAACGAGACGTACGACGTACGTTACGTACTCGACCCTTCTTCGCATCCCATATGCACATCACTCCATCCATCTTCTATCAAGCTTAAAATTTCATAACGAGCGAAATTTTTTTCATCCTCAAGTACTGTACACGCACTTGAAAATCATCGTTACGAGACAACGGCGGATATGCACCGCGATAACCGCACATAGATAGGTACTCGCGTATGTTCCGAATATATTGTATCTATCTACTCGAAAATTCGTCGTCGACGACCGAAACACAAACAGGCACCTCTTGGACGAGAACGGAAATTACACATAAAGACTCAATTTAGAAAACTAACCGGTTACACGTCCGTTTTATTCGGATTAGTCTGCGCTGCAAACGTCGCATATACGTCTATCCGTCCGTTGTGGATTGCACGAATCCCATATACATACGAACTTATTAAGTTATTAACAATTCGATGACGAGACGAAATATTGCGACATTTAGCTGGATTTGTCGCTATACAATATGTATTATAGTCGTCGTGTTTCTTGAAGCATTATTTCCATGTCACCGGGATTCAATTCGTTAAAATACAAACAGGTACGCCTATTTGTACATACTTGAAATTGCAACTAAAAAATTTCAATTCTAGACACTTTTTTGCATTAGGCCCAAATGGCCTAACATGGGTCGAGCTGCGGCAGAAGAATTGAATAATTTTTTTCTGGAATAAAAGGTGAGGGGGCTAATTTCTTTTTTTTTTTCATTTTTACAAATTTTCAAGTTCTCAACTTTCTATTCCTTACCATTGGTAATTTTTCCTTTTCAATTTTCACAAAATTTTTCAATTTCAAAGAATTTTATATTTTTTTGCAAAATTTTCCGTTTTCACAAAATTTTGAATTTTCGCAAAATTTCATTTTTTCACAGAATTTTGAAATTTTCAATTTTTATAGAATTTTATATTTTTGAAAAATTTTCAATTTTCACAGAATTTCGAAATTTTTAATTTTTACAGAATTTTCTATTTTCACAAAACTTTCCATTTTTACAAATTCACCATTTTCACAAAACTTTCAATTTTTACAAAATTTTCCTTTTTTAAAAAATTGTTCATTTTCGCAAAATTTTTCACAATTTTTTCTAAAATAAAATCTTTCAGTTCCACAGTATTATTCATCAGTTTCATCACCAATTTTATTGAAATTTTTTTCAAAAATTCGCTAATTCAAGGCAATGAAATTTTCCAATTTTTTTTTCAATTTCCCAAACAAAATTTTCATTTCTAGACTGTTTTGGCGTTTTAAATTGCTGAGATTTTTTCGAATTTCTGTTGAGGGGGGGGGGGGTGTGACACGTATAAAACTTCAAAAAACGACCATTTTTTCATGCTCGTACCGCGACCATAACCTTCATGGCCATTTAAAATGTTCAAAGTCAAATTCAAGGTCATTTAAGTAGTCGAAAAAATCTGAAAAAATTTTACAATAACCCCCTCCCCCTCCACCAGCACCAGCACGTCAAGTTGAAAAAAATGGAGAAAAACCTGCCTGAAGTAGTCTCTCTTCTTCACCATAAATACCAGAGTATTTTATTCAAAAAATAATAATATGTACTTCGTTAGCAACTAAATCGCTTTCGAAAAAATGAAAAAAGTACCTTTCACATGCTTACGGCCCTATACAATCGCATAGAGCCAGAGAAAAAAGTGTGTATACGAACATGTTTTTAAAAAAGTAATAATAAATAAATAAGTACACAAAAGAAGGCGACCTCTTGCAAGGTTATCCACCCTACCACCGAGTAGAATTTAACGGCAGTACGAGTACCGTACGTTACGTATCATATACCTACATACGTACTACTAGCATTCGCCAAATTCAACTCGAACGAGCCGCCAACTTCCCAAATTCCAAGTACGCATACGTACCAGCAGACCAGCACACACCCTACGAACATTACAGCTGAATTTTTTACGTTGCAATTTTTTATACACGTTTTCTTTCTTCATCGTATACACGTACGTATGTCGTAGTACATAATGTACAGTGACTCTGATGCCAGCATATCCCCATTTAGTTAATCATCTCTCGTGACGCTGTATGCCATAGTCTTTATCGTCGTAGTCACAAAAAAAAAAGCGAGAGAGTTGGAAAAAAATTGTTTTTATTTTCGCTACTTAGTGTATGAGATCCTACATGCATATTATCATTTCCACACCAACGTTATCGCATCGCCTACACTCTCACGACACACGCATTTTTCCTTCTCTCCAATTTTTTTGTTTTCAAACACTCGACGCAATTCGTCTGGTTTTTTTGTTTTTAATCTGCGTTCTGCGCGGTCGGAATAATCGGTCGACTCGAGCAAGAGGCACATGTACGTACATTGAACAACAGATGCAAGAACGTCGCTCGGTAGTCGGCGGCTCGGCGCATCTTACATAATTGCGACGCGAAGGCTCAAGCCAGTACGACGACGATACGTACACATACGAGTACTGCACACAGAGTATACGCGTCTTTATTTATCTCCATCTTTCTTTTCTCGCGAGTACAAGACGTTTCGTAAAATTCGCCTTTTATTACGCGTATACGTACACAGACGCAAGTTACATACATGCATACATACAAGCGCATTGAAACTGTACACAGAGACGTGTTCGAGATACACATCGCACCGTTTCACACATAACTAACACCCTGAGCTGGTCAGTGGCTGCACAGCGCACACTCTTCAAGTAGTGATGACCGTCGCGGCGCGACGATCAGAAAGTCGCAACCACATACGTGCGGACTCGCGCCCTCTTCTCTGTTGACTTTGGCCTCTCGCGAGCCAGTGACAATTTCACACAATCTAGACTCTCTATTTCGCGACAACTTCGTCGTATATCGGCGTCAGTTGCGATAGAAGGTGATGGCACAACAACAACACACGCACATGCCTACTCGTTCGTCTATTAGCACGATGGCATACCGAATTGCTCAAGACACCACACACCGACGACCAGCACCGTCTGCGTCTCAGCCTCACTCAATCAGTCAGTCAGCCAGTCCACCGGCAGCATAATACAATTACCAATACCATTATCCAATCTCTCTTACTCTGGTCGCATCTCGCATACAAAACACCTGTCCCACTGTACTCGTATGTGTACCGCGTTTCGAAAACCAACTCAGATAGCACAGCTGGAGACCTCGCCTATAGATGAAAAAATACGTACATACGTACGATCGAGCAGATACCACGCCGAAGAAGGCAGACGAAAAAGCCAGGTCCATTATCGCCATCCTGCTTGTATGTCCATTTATATGTACTATAAAAATGTGCACCTATAGTAAGTACGAGCGCGTTGTGCAGCGCCACACACGACACATTTTTTTACGTTTTTCAAACGCATCGACCTTGACATTGTTGGCGTATTTTTCGCGCGTCGAGACGCCGCCTCCAGCCATTCCAAATCATACGATTAAACGAAAAGCAACTTCGAAACGACGTGATAAAAAAATTCGTAAATTTTTAAACATCACGTAACAATTGGCTAGACGACTCAGCTGCTCGGGTGGTACCCTCCTTCTATTATTTTCTTCACCTTCGCCAATGGTGCGAAAAAAATAAAGACCAATACGTAGGTATAGCTCAAGTAGTACATAGTAATTCAGACGATTGCGACGGGTGTGGTATGGTATGGCGTGTCTGCAGATCCCTATACAGCCGAATACCCGAGCTGAAAAGGTTTACACACCCTTCAAGACACGCTACCTCGCCGAGAGAAAAAAAGAAACGAAGGTGTTTCACGGTCTGCAAAAGGGCGTTGACTCTTCTCTTTGCGTCCCCGTCCGCGTCGTCGTCTCGCAAAACCATAAATCAGCTTGAATTTATAATAAGGGTTGGCGAACACTGAACAGGCTCGCATTAACGTCGTCCAAAAATGCTGGATCATATTTTACCGCATTAAGATTAATCCTGCATAGCTATTTCGAGTTGATTTTTTTCAAGAGCAGTAAAGCAAAGTACACAGAAAAGAGAATTATTCGATAAAAAGGCTGAAATACGCTGGAGAATACGCGCATTAATCGTATTACCGGTGAAAATACGGTAAAATCTCAATTTACGAGATAATTACCGTCAAAATTACGGTAAACAATGTGTAAATACCGGCTCGGATGGTAATTTACCGGTAATTACCATTGAAATGCACATCTAGACTCAAAATCGAAGAAACTGCTCGAAAAATTACGACAAACTCAATTAATCAATAATAAATTGAAATCATTCTGCAAAATTTACTGTAATTACCGCGTAATTACTCGGTAATCGACTCAAGGAGTGGGTAATTCGCGATAAATCGACGGTAATCAACCAATGCAAGTGAAACGATGAAAAAATAGTTCGTTAGTTCCCCTGAAACCCAGTGTAATAATCTCGTACGATCTCACAACTAGCTTCTTCGCAGTTGAAGAATGGAAAAAACCTCATTCGAGCTCGTACTCGTAGCACGATGCGATCTGAGAAGATTCAAAAAACCCATCTTCGTCGTTCGCCTATACACACACGCGTACGCCTCTTCCGACGACTACATCCATGGCATGGCAGGGCAGCTGTAGCAGCGCAGCGTACATATAAATACGCTTTCGTGTACAGAAATATACATACTTCGAAATGTATTCCTATACAACGTATAATATAACCTCAAAAAAAAAAAAAAAAAAAAAAAGCGGTAACACTGGTACTCTCTGCGTATACGAGCGCGCTTATAGCTACACAAAATATACATAATACTTATACATACATTATGCCTACGTCTACGTATACGCTTCGTATAATACCCTACACATTTACATTAACACTTGCAGCGCGCACACAGCTCAGCCACACCACACACGTATACTTAGAGAGAACGAGACCGAGTAGGTACATTACACAACCCACAATATCGAGGTTTCCAAGTGCGTAGTTTACCATACACTAGCAACACTAACACTGCCAAGCCAAGGATCTGCTATTACACGTAACGTAATGCCGCAAACGTGTACTACGACCAGTGTACAACGTCTAGTATACATAGAATACATGTACGTATGTCGTATGTATGTGTACATGTACTTTTCTCTGCATCATCGCAGCAAGAGACGACGACTCTTTTCTCTCCGCACTCTTTTCTTTCAAATTCTAATCGTTTCACTCCCAGAAATACACGAACCGAACACGTTGATTTCAAAACTGAAACACATCGCCACCACCCTTGGTTCTTTTGCGTTTCTTTACACAAAAAAAAATCTCTCAAAACCTATTCAACTTTGTAAGGAAAAAGTACATACACAGACGAAGACACATGACACGCACGATAAAAAATTCTACGTACGCTCATTTTCTCTTCCTCTATACCCCTGCTTCCCCACCTGTCGCGTTAAATATATCTATCTTCGTCAATGACAATACGACGCATATATAAGGTCGAGCACTTATAATAGAACCTAAATTACACGTAATTAATTGCCTGGCGCAGAAATATCGTGAGCTAGTGTATGTACAGCGCAGCACACTCTTATTACGGTGCACAGAGATACCGCCAGAGTATAGCGAGAGAGGGAGATGTATACGATTCTCTGACATTGGTGCGACCGGGGCGACCAAAGCATAATCACCACGACAGGAAGGCAGAACACACAGCACTAGCGTTCGGTGAAATTTTTGATCATCACAATAATCTCGTCTGCTCTTCACCTCCGGACCGCGGTACGTTGATTCACTCTATTCGTATGGTGCTGTTCTCGTGAATCATGCAGCCATATTACCATCCATTGTGTACTACGTACTGAGACTAAAATAAAAATACCAACGACTATCGAGTTGGTTATCAATTTCATTTTCGCGGCTCGTGTGGTAATTTTTCTGATACCGAGTACGTATTTTCCGCACGGGTCGGTCATTACGCGATAAAGAAAAATAAAAAATAACGCAATGACCGACAACCGAGTTGCAGAATGATGAAATTTGCTCAGTTTTTATTCGATCTGACGATGGAAATTCTAGACTACGATCATTTTCAAGCTCGGTTTCGACTTGGTGCCCTAATTTAGAGCTTATTTTTCAAAAAAAAAAAAAAAAAATGGAAAACGACGCAACCTCATCAGGTCATCACGTGACCAGTAGCATTCTGCAATACGAGCACCAACGAAAGTGGGAGAACCAGCTACCACCACTTCAGTCCTACACTCTCGAGTTGGCTCTTCAAATTAAACACCTTAAAACCCAAATTCCCTTTCAATACGTCATCGCACGCCACTCGACAAAAAATCCAAGAAGCAAAACAATTTACGTACATATTATACCGAACTACGCACATGCAATAGTCATTTGTACATACAAATTACACGTGGGCAACGCTACGTACACGTATCCTGTACACAATACACTTATTACCAAGTACCACGAGTCGACCGTGACGTCATATGAGAAACTACTGCTTAATGAGTCACTGCACCAACAATATTCTGTTCGAATCACAAAATAACGTACGAGAAACGAGGAAAAAAACTCCGATTCCCGTTACCAAAATACACAAAAAGATACATAAACATGCGCCTTCGATAATAAATGATAATTTTTCATCAAAACAAACCGTACAAAGAAATAAATTTCAGATTTGGGAACCGGTTTTCTAGATCGTGCAGGTAAATTACGAATACCTCCAAATATATGTACGTAAATTGTGGTCGTAAATTTTTTCCCAGTACGAAGCAGGGTGAAAGAAAAAAACCGGCAGGTATACGTACATCTATCCGAGTGATGCATATTTGGAACTGGTACGGCGAACATTTTGTAACGCCGGGACACCCTGTATGTATGTTAGGGTGGAGTGAAATAAAAAACATACCCTGGATTTTGACCAAATTCGGTGAGGTAGTTTACTTTGAGTGGGGAACATCCCAAAAAAAATTTGAGCCCCCTAGGTGCAAGGGGAGGGGAGCAGGAGGT
>FIZT01038288.1:0-10501 GCA_900065295.1 Paracoccus marginatus
ACGATCCTAACTACCTAACCTAAACCACGCGGCTACGACACCTGAGTAAGAGATTAGTGATTAAAGACCGTATTTATGTTTTTGGCGCATCAGATGAAATTTGTAGGAATTTCTAAAATTTCAAGAAAATTTGGGTGCGGATCTCAGAGGCGTCGCTAGCAATTTTTTTTTTTTTTTTTTTGGGGGGGGGGATTACTCATTTTGGGTGGAGGGGATTCTCAATTTTTTAGGGGGGAAATATTCATGGGGGGAGGGGGTGAAATACCAATTTTTTTCAGAGGGGAATTATTCAAACGAAATAGAATAAGTGACACTAACCCCTTACAAAATTTACACCTACCCCCTGATTTAGAAACAATGAGAATGTTTTTTTTTTATTTCTTACAGAATGCATCATTCGGGATGTTTTCGTTGGCTGCGACTTTGCACACTATTTTCTGCTGTAATAATTTGCGTACAAAGTTCACCTTCCACACCACTGTACGAACTAGTTTTAAATACAGACGACGATTCTCAAGCTTTGGTGAGTAGAATATTCAAACTTTTGAAAATACTTAAGTAATTAAAATACAGCGCGAGACTAATAAATCGTGAAAATTTCTCAAATGACAGGTACGCGAAAAACGTCAAACCGCAGGAGGTAAGATATCACGAAATATAATAGAGAAGGTACGAGGGTCATTCAAAAGCTACTGTTGGTAAATTAAGGGAACATCGAAAAAGACGTCAACTTGCTTAATTCGCCTATCTAGGGAGAGTTATCGCTAAGAAAATCACCAACAGGAGTTTTTGAAAGATCCTTGTAAACTTATACACATGGAATGGATTCCTGATAAGAAAAAAACTCCCTTATTTTAGAACTGTGCGATTTCGGCGTCGAACCGAACCTGATAACTTGCGACTGGGCTAACCGAAACGGTTCCGTTTTACGATGGGAGTTAGGAGCAGGTGTACTATCCAATTGGCTGGGAGGCCCACCAAAGGATGCAGGAGCAGGAGATGATTCCGATCGAGGTTATAAAATCAACTCCTCGACAAGCGACATGCTACGTCATCCCCTAATACTTACCATTCGACACTTTTTTTTTCGCAGGAGGGTACGTATTTTTTGAAACTTCTTTGCTAGCAGCACCTGTCTTGAGAGTGGACGAGCATACGATTCGCGAAGGTCAGAACGCCTACATCGAAAGTCCATCATTGAAGACGACCGGTGCTGAGGGAAAATGTGTCTCTTTCAGGTATAACATTTTTTATCCACCCATCATTACATGCATTCGGCAGTTGATCATTTTCTTACGTACGTATGCATTCACAGCTACTCCATTGATGGTTTGAGTGCTGCCGGACTCAGAGTAATGTTACAACCTTTAGGCAGGGACGGTCGACCAGAGGGCTACTACAGGATACTGTGGGGTACCAAGGACCCCACTAATAAGGCTTGGACGGAGGCTCAAGCCTTGTACACTTACAATAGGGACCATCAAGTAGGTATTCACGTCTTCCAAGACGGTTTCAAAGTCCGCCACTAACGAGCTCAATATCGCTCATCTGCAGATCGTCTTCGAAGGTATCCCCAAAGAGCTGCCAGATCCGTTTCGCAAATTCCGCGGCTACGTGGCGGTCGACAATGTAGCGCTGAAAAACGGTCTGGAATGCAAAGGCCACTGCACCTTCGAGGGAGGTTTCTGCGGATGGATCAACGACGAAGATGACGACTTTGATTGGTCACTGGTACGTAGGCCTTTCCTGAACCTGCAACTTCACCTATGTAAATGACCTTATAATCTAAAAGCAAGTCTTCATCTTAGGGCAGAGGCAGTCGAAACCCTTCCACTGGTCCGGCTACCGATCGATCTAGCTTCATTTATGGTGGCATGGAAGGAGGTTACGCGTACATCGATTCTTCGTACCCGAGACGACCCGGAGATATAGCCAAATTATCCAGCATGGAATTCGAACCAACGGGTAAGATGAACTGGTCATTTTCCCGAATCCAAATACGCCAATTCGATCATCCTTTGCAGGTCCGGATACGCCGCTCTGCATGAGATTCTGGACACACATGTATGGTAACGGAATAGGCACGTTGACGGTGAGCATCAGCGATACCAGGGAAGCCAACGTTAGGGACATATGGAGTCTAACTGGTGAAGCAGGCAATGCCTGGTATCAAGCCGAAGTCCCAGTATCATCTTCGAATCCCTTCAAAGTATTTTCCACCTTATATTATATTTGTGGTTTTAAAGTTTGGAAATGAGATGACATCACATATTACTCATTTTTCGCAGATTATAATCACTGGAAAAATTGGTAAAAATAATTTAGGTGATATTGCAGTTGACGACATATCTCTAACTCCTGGAAGTTGCCCAAGTAAGTTACTTTTTCCAATATTTTGTATGAGCACCTCTCTAATCGACCGAATTCCCCAGCTGCTCCACAAATCGCCGCCCACACAACCGGAGACTGCACCTTCGAGGTAGACGAATGCGGCTGGAGTAACGTAATATCTCGCGAACGACTGGACGACATCGACTGGGAGCGTACTTCCGGAGCCGCCCTACGAAATACCGCCTTTGACCACACTTTGGGGACTGAAAAAGGTATCCAGATGTGATTCAAGAATTTTCCACCCATTTTTTTACACTGTATCTTCTATTTCTATCCAGGATACTTGATGACATTGGCCAGAAGCACCATCCAGAGACCAGGCAGTCGGGCTTGGTTCACTTCCAGAGATTTCAGGATCATTACGCCGACTCCGAGTCCGTCCACTAACTCTCCAAAATGCCTTTCGTTTTGGTAAGCCCACATTTTGCAATGATTTCTTCGCTTTTATGACGAATTTCGGCGGGAAATTTCAGGTTCGTGATGAATGAACCGTTCATAGACGCGACCGGACCAAGTCTAGGGGCACTGAGCGTATACTCTAGATCATCGGACAAAGACAGCGCTGGTAACCCGATTATGAAACCGGTATGGCGATTGTACAATCACCAAGGACCCAACTGGCAATATGCGCAGGCTTTGATAAGCGAGCCCAACGATTCGGTGAGTGTTTCTTCTCATTCTGCAAAAGAAGCCAATCGATCAGACAAGCAAATAACCTTCATCTACCTCTTGCAGATTGTCATAGAGGGAATCTGGGGTTCGAGTCGAGCCAATGGATTCATCGCTTTTGACGACGTCACATTTTTCGGCGGATCCTGCACCAGTAAGATTCATCCAACGAAATTCGTTTAGATAATTTTTGGATAAATATCTCACACTCCAAAATTTTCAACAGCTCTGCCCAAAGGAGCCAAAGTTAGACCAGGCGAATGCAGATTCGAACGAGATATGTGCGACTGGACAAACCTCACTGATAAATCGCAAGCATCCTGGAGACTAGCGACCGTCAGCAGGAGACCTTCTACTCTAAACGATAAAACCTTCGGGGCACCAGGTAAAGACGTCAGATATTTCGGGATCTTGAACGATCGCAATTTTCTCAACTTTTCCAATTTGTTACAGACGGCTACATTTATTACGATCTCTTCAACCAAATCTTGGGCGTAAACATGGTGAAGCTGGTTTCGCCGCTGATTCCTGCCGGCGACGATCCTCAACTTTGCTTTTCATTCTGGTACGCTGCCTTCGGCGCCGGAGACACGGCTCTGATGCAAATCAGCAAACAAGACAACTCCAGCGATGGCGCTGGTGAAAAGGTACTCTCCTCAGATTTGAGTCGTTGAATTCAGTACCTAATCTAATTTTCCATAATTCTCTGCTGCTTCTTCTAGAAAATATGGTCCCTCGAGGCTAAAAACATGGACACGACCAGACCAACTTGGATGCCGGCTCAAGTAACCGTAGAGTCGACCAGAGATTTCCATATCGTCATGGAAGGCCAAGCTACCAACGGTGGATTCGCCGTAGACGACATTACCTTCACTCCAGGCTCGTGCCCAAGTGCGTGTTTTTCATCCCACCTGTGTACCCTTCAGCTCATCTCAGCATCCTTTAAACCACTTTTTTTTTTTCTGTTTGCAGCTCGACCAGAGAAAGCGGCTGTAACCGAAGCTCGACAAAAATAGAAAAACTGGTCTTTGAACTATTCGCATCGTGTGATCTTCTGCGCCTCTTCGAAACACTCCTCGTCTGTGAATTTCAATACCTATCGCTTCCGGTATGAAAATGAGTATCAGGGAACATTTTTGGCCTAAACATCCGTCATCTCGACAAGCTTCTCTTTCACCTTGAATTTTTTCATCTCGAAAGTACCATCGATTGTTTTATACGAGTAGGTAATGTGCGTGTTTTTTTTCTTATATTTTGCATTTTCATACCTTTTTACGTTTATCGATACATGTTTGTTTGGCTCGGTGGGAAAGGAGAGAAGACTGCTTATTTTTTTGTTGTGTAATTGTGTTTATACGTGGAGAAACTTACGTATAGAATAGCATCGAAACATTTAGGCTAAACATGCTCTAGGTGCATGTACCTAGTTTTATATTTTTTTAAGTTAGGAATGAATTTTTATTAAATGTAATTTTTACCTTTTTTATATTTTGTACATGTATATTGCTTTTTCATTCAAATCAGAATTTCATTGTATTATATTACTCATACACGTCTGTTTTCTCCTAAAAAAATTTCAAAGCAGCAATCTCAGTTTTTGATAAGACAATTTGTTTATTTGAAACGTCAAGTTGATAAGTTCCTGAATTTAACATGTAAATAATGTAGCTCTTGGCATTGATCGTACGAATATACATATGTACAATTTGAAGAATTCAGAATTCTTATTACTGTACAGATATACGTGAAACATATTGAACTAATTTGTATGCGATAAGTTGATGTATGCACAAGATCCTACATAGATTACTGGTACGAAGTGTTTTATTCGAATCAAAAAATATTTACTTTTCAAAAAAAAAGTGATGTCACAGCGAAAAATTTTCAATTCAATCCCCATTCATCATTCGTGAAAAAAATTCTTATCCAATTTTTTTTTTAGATAAAAGGAAAATTTATGAATAACAAATCCAATTTCTTGGAAGAAGTTTCAAGGAATTTCAATCCTCATTTTTTTCGATACCTAAGTAGATGTTCAATCAGGATGGCAATGTTTAGAAATGGAAAGTTTTCAATTTCAAGGAAGTACCTAAAAGTGAACCACTGAAAATTCAATTCCTAATTTTTTGAAAGGGATGATTCCCTTCAAACTGAACTTTTCAAAATGAAACTTTTTCATTTTTAGAAAAGCAATTTTTAGGAATCAAAAGATTCCAGTTTTCTGGGAACAAAAATTAAGGAACTGGAAGAACAATCCAATTTTTCAATTTTTATGAATAAAAATTACAATTTCAACGAGAGAGAAACACAATTTTTGAAGACGAAAATTTCTAATCCGAGAAGAAAAAAATTGGGAAATTTTCAAGGAAAAAAAATTCCAATTTTAGAAAAACATAAAAATTCGTATTTTATTGCGAATGCCATTTTTCACTCCTACCAATTCCTAACTTTTAAGAATTGAAAATTCGCACCACTTTTCAATTCTCAGCTTTTCCAGGAATAACATCCTATTTTTTAGGAATAAAGAGTTCTCAATTATTCAGAATGACAATCGTTCATTTTCAGGAAACAATTCTCAATTTTGGGGAAAACAATTCCTAATTTTGAGGATATAAATTCCGAACCTTGATAACTAAAATTTAAAATATCTCGAAAATGAAAAAAAATTCGAATTGCCCAGCAGATGAAAAAGTTGGAATGAAAATTCCTAATTTTTCAAGACCAAAGTACGAAAAGGAAAAAAATTGTGAATATAGCGAAATGAAAATCCAAAATAGAAAACGTTTTTAAAAAAGTATCACTTTCACAATCTGAAAACATTGTATTAAATCACGCTGGCCGTAATCTCAGTCGTCGTTATTGTCGACCAGGCACAACCTGCTTATCAGCAGAAATTTCACAATGCGTGAATACGCAATTCATAGATCAAGAACGCCCGCACGAATAGCTGAAATCGAAATTGTTGAGCTTCATAATTCATGTACTTACACAATTATTTCAAAATTTCGCGAAAACATTCCGAGCACGCCACTATATCCACGTACAGTTCTAATCGACCAACTCTTCGAACTTCATTTAAGCACAATGGATACGGTCACGCTGCTAATTTGCGCGATCGTTTTATCAATCGTTCATTTATATCTTCGGTCGAAAAATTTATACTCGTATTTCGATCGAAATGGCATCCCTTACGTCGAACCGATTCCATTTTTTGGCAACGTGATCGATTGGATTCTGGTAAGGAGGCCTCTGCCAATGATCCACTACGACATCTACAACCAACTAGACCCGTATCCATTTGGCGGAATATTCGTAGGAACGAAAAAAAGCATTCTCATTCGAGATCCCAAACTGGTGAAGACAATCTTGACAAAAGATTTCTTCTATTTTCAAAATCGTCCTCTAAAGCAAGACAAGGATGACTATTTGACTCAACAGTTATTCCGGTCGACAGGTAAGATGAAATCGCAGCCATTTTTCCGACCCTTTCAAACTTCAATATCTTAACCTTCGCATTACCCGAATAAAAAGGCGAAGAGTGGAAAAATCTCAGAATCAAACTAGCCAGCACATTTACGTCGTCTAAAATGAAACGAATGTTCCCACTGGTGCGAGATTGCGGCTCGAAACTACACGAACTTCTAGAGAACATATCAAATCAATCGGCCTTCAATGTCAAAGATATTTGCGCAAGATTCGCCACAGACGTAACCGGCAAGTGCGCTTTTGGATTAGAAATAAACTCACTCGACGATCCGGACTCGGTATTCAGAAAAATGGGAAACAAGTTTTTCGAATTCGGGTAATACCTACTCGCAATCTAGGGAGAGGAACATTCTTAGTCGCGACGATATTAATACCTATAGATAAATGGTTTCAAAATTATCTCTCATTTGTTCGCCAGCTTTGTAAACATACTTCGTATGATATTCCCGAGATAACAAAAAATTTTCACCTTGTTCCGTAACAATAAAGACGTGTGGGAATTCTTCTTAGGATGGGTTAAAGAGACCGTCCAGTATCGAGAGGAGCATAACGTCGTGCGAGGCGATTTTCTAGATTTATTAATCAAACTCAGACACGAAACGGAAGCTCGCGAAAAATTGGAAAAATTCCACAGCCAAACTGGAGGCGAATATACCAAGTCAAAGAGTAACGTAGGTAAGGTATGAAGTAGGTACGCAGCATAGGCGGAGATAGATCATAATTTTTGGGGAGCTAAAGCCCCAACTGAACATTTTTACATCAACTAAATCCTAAAAATAGGAAGTATAAAATAGCCCGAGTGAAGCAAGGGCGAAAAATTTTGGAAACATTTTGAAAAAAGTGCAACTTTGCCTGAAAAAGGCGTATTTTTTGCTTATTTTGTACGCTGGGAAACATAATAAAGCGCTTTTCTTTCACATTCGGAAATGATTTGGGGGGGCTAATGCAACATTTGGGAGGGCTATAGCCCCCCAGCCCCCTTATCTCCGCCTATGGTACGCAGCCAAACAGTCAACTTCATCCGCACGAAATCTTATTTCGGAATACCTAATTTTGTAGACATGACAATTGAGCTGATGGCGGCTCAATGTTTTCTATTTTTTGTCGCCGGCTTTGAGCCCACTTCCAGCACGCTGAGTTTCATGCTACTCGAACTCGCTCAAAATCAACGCGTTCAACAAAAGCTAAGAGAAGAAATATTGCAAGTTTTGGAGAACAACAATAACGAGTTAACGTACGAATCGATGAAACGGATGAAATATCTCGATATGGTCCTAGCAGGTGAACCAATCACCGAATTCTAATCTCTACTTTCGCCCACAATTTTTCCAAATGTACGTAGGTGCCTACTTAAATTCCTGCAGAAACCTTGAGAAAATACCCCATCAACGGGAGCTTGGGCAGGGAATGCAACAAACCGTATAAAATTCCTGGTTCGGAATACATCATGCCTGAAGGAACCATCGTGGCAATATCGATTCGAGGTATTCATTACGATTCAAAATACTACCAAAGATCGCTAGAATTTTACCCCGAACATTTTACCGACGAAGCAAAAGCCAAACGACCTCATTACACGTTTTTTCCATTTGGTGGAGGGCCTAGAGCTTGCATTGGTAAACCACCTTCGATTCCTGATAATTACTCTTCTCTTTCATCGAAGAAAGTGCATTGATATGATTTTTATTCACTTCGATAGGAGATCGATTCGCCAAAATGCAGGTGAAAGTAGGAGCGGTTAATCTGTTGAAAGATTTCTCTTATCACGTGGCTCCCAAACTGAAGCTTCCCGTTGTACATCCACCCAGCTTTCTAATATCCAACATCAAAGGAGGTGTTTGGTTAAAGTGTAAGAAAATTTGAAGCAGAAATTGGCATAAATTTCTAATTTATCGGGAATGCGATTTTTATTCCTAACATTTAAAAAATGAGAATTCACAACACTTCATTATAAATGAAAAAAATCCAAATTTCTTGGAACGAAAAATACGTACTTATTCATCATTGTTTAGGAGAGACGTTGCCATTTCCATTCTCAGCTTTTACAAGAATAAATGACCGTTTTTTAAAAGGAATGAAGAGTTGGAATGATAATCTCTCACACTATTATTTTTTAGTAGACAACTCTCAATTTTTATGAATAAGACCTTACACATGTTCGAAAATGGGAAAAAAAAGTTTAAAACAGTAGGTACCTACCTATTAGTATCACAATCTCAATACATGGCATTAAATTACGTTCGCTGTAATCTCATTCGTCGTCAGTGTCGACCCGGCACAACATATGCTTATCAGCAGAAACTTCATAATGTATGAATAATTCGTAGACCAAGACCACCCTGAAATTAATTCATTTCAAAATTTCGCGAAATCATTCCGAGCACTCCATATGCACTGTCCACTCTACATACATACAACGCGCCTACCTACAGTTTAAATTCAACAGCTCCGATCGAACAACTCTTCAAAGCTCATTCAAAATGAATACGTTTACTCTGCTAGTTTGCGCGATCGTTTTATCAGTCGTTTATTCATACTTCTGGCTGAGAAATTTGTATTCGTATTTCGAGCGAAATGGCGTGCCATACGTTAAACCGATACCATTTTTTGGGAACGCAATCGATTTGATTCTGATGAGGAAGCCTCAGTCAATGATCCACTACGACATCCACCATCAACTAGAACCGCATCCATTTGGCGGAATATTCGAAGGAATGCGAAAACGTATCCTCATTCGCGATCCCGAACTGGTGAAGACAATATTGGTAAAGGATTTTTCCTATTTTCACGGCCGTCATGTAAAATCGGACAAGGATAACTTTTTGACTCAAAATATATTCCGGTTGAGAGGTAAGACCAAATCAGGTATATATGGAATTTTTTTCCATCCCTTTCCAACTCAACTGAACCTTCGCATCGTTCGAATAAAAAGGCGAACAGTGGAAAAACCTCAGAGTCAAACTAACCAACGCCTTCACGACGCGAAAAATGAAACTAATGTTCCCGCTGGTGCGAGATTGCGGCTTGAAACTAAACGAACTTTTAGCGACGATTTCAACCCGACAGGATTTCAACGCTGAAGATATTTGCGCACGGTTCACCACCGACGTGATCGGCAGCTGCGCTTTTGGATTGGAAATAAACTCGCTCGACGATCCGGACTCTGAATTCAGAAAAATGGGCAGCACGTTTTTCGAATTCAGGTAGGTAATAATTGGCGCAGAGGCATTCTTATATAATAGCGACGATATCAATAAATAACTTCAAACTAATTGCTCATCTATTCGTTAGCTTCGTAGACACACTCGGTGTCATGTTCCCGAGACTTGGAAAGCTTCTCAGCTTGTTTCGTAGCAATGAAGAAATGAAGGAATTCTTCTTAGGATTAGTCAAACAAACCGTCCAGTATCGAGAAAAGCATAGGGTCGTTCGAGGCGATCTCCTCGATCTATTAATCAAACTCAAAAACGACACAGATGCTCATAAGCTGGATGACCATCAAGCTCGCGAAGATTTAGAAATATTCATTCGCCAAACCGGAGGCAAAGATAGCAAAGGTAACGTAGGCAAGTTCACAGCCAAGCAGTCAACATCTTCGGTTCGAGATCTCACTCGGGCATTCATTTTGCAGACATGACAATTGAGCTAATGACGGCCCAATGTTTCATATTTTTTCTCGCCGGCTTCAAACCATCTTCCACCACACTAAGTTTCATGTTACTCGAACTCGCTCAAAATCAACACGTTCAACAAAAGATGAGAAACGAAATCTTGCAAGTTTTGAAAAATAACGATAACGAGCTGACGTACGAATCGATGAAACAGTTGAAATATCTCGATATGGTCATAGAAGGTGGAGCAATCACTGAATTTTGAATTCCTCCTTCCCTTGTAGAAAAATACTGTCAGTTATTGATAGTAAACTGACAATTACTGATAGTTACTGACAATTACT
>FIZT01038365.1:0-10049 GCA_900065295.1 Paracoccus marginatus
CAAATTATTTCCGAATTTTCGGAGAGATACTAGCGATCCCAGTGGTGAAAAAGTGAAAACCTGATCATGATCATAATCGATCTTGAGATGATCCGATTAATCATGATATTATCGTGATCAAAAATATCATTACATCCCTGGGCTAGCGGGAGATTTGGTTGTTTTGGGTTGGTTGATTTGCAATTCTGCACGCAGTTTTGAGTTGTGATTTTTGACGTAATGTAATTTGAAAATTAAATAAATAGTATCATTTTACCAATTTTTAACGTGAAGGTAATTCAATGGATTTTGTTCCAGATTTCCTATGGTTTATGGAAGCCATCGAATATCACCAATTCGATCAATGAATCACACCAAAAGATTACCATACGACGTACTGTGTAAGTACTTCGATAATACTACTTCATGATCATGTCTGTGGATTAAATCGCAATCACTCTCCTATCCTCATTCTATGTTTTCAAGCTCCGCGTAATAATATAATAGCGTGCATGATGAAGGAAAACGCAGAAAAATATACTACTTACGTACTTTATTATTTTGACATGCTGGTACTATAGGTAGTTAGGTACCTAGTCTAGTTAAATATTATTACAAATGAATTGTTACAATAAATACTGTTTTTTTTTTTCTTTATAAATAAATTTAAGAAATTGGTAACGGTTCGTGTACAAATTGACAGCCTCCTTCAGTGAAATCAGCGGCAGCGTGTCCTTCTCCAGACAATACCCATTTTGATGTCAACAATCCTTCAACTCCGACTGGACCTCGAGCGTGTATTCTCGACGTACTAATTCCAACCTCGGCACCTAGAATTCCAGATCAGCGTCATCAGATATGGTAAAATGATATTTTTATTTCTAGCAGATAATATTTTACTCGTATGCTTCATATTATCTTACCTAATCCAAATCTGTAACCGTCAGCGAATCTGGAACTGGCGTTGTGGAATACGCAGGCACTATCTACATCTCTTTGAAATTTGGTTGCACTTTCGTCTGTCGCCAAAAAAAAAAGTAATTTTTATCGAATCATTCAATTTTTACATTACCGAACTAAAGTATGTATAGCAGGAATAGTATCAGTGGCATAAAAACTGACCATTTTCGGTTACAATGACGTCAGTATGACTGCTTCCGTAAGTATTGATATGGTCGATAGCGTCTGATAAATCTTTCACGATTTCAATCGCACATTCCAAAGCTCCGTATTCGTACTTGAGTTTCTTGACCGGTGGCGGTCCAAAGGTGAGCTTTTTCGATAGCTTAGGTCCGGCGTAAATTTGCACCTGAAATTATCGACGTTAATTCGGGACTTGGAAAATCTGGTAGAAGGAAACACGAGACGCTTACGCCTTGTTCTTTGAGCATCTGACAAACATCGGTGAAGAACGACCCTTGCAGTAGGTCTTCGTGAATGAGCAAAGTTTCCATGGCATTGCAAGCGGCAGGATAATCGCATTTGGAATCTCTGACTATTTTGATTGCTTTTTGGAAATTGGCGTCTTTATCGACGTAAACGTGGCAGACACCTTCGGCGTGGCCCAGAACTGGAATATGATTGCTTCGTTCTTGAATGCTTCGCACGAGATCGCTGGATCCTCGAGGTATGATCAAATCGATATGCTGCTCCATTGATAGCAGATCGCTTATTTCTTCGCGAGTCGATACCAGCGCCATCGAGTTTGCTGCGCCGACGCTGTTTAGAGCTTCTTTGACGACGTCCATGAGCATTTTATTACTGTGCGATGCCTCTTTGCCGCCTTTTAAGAGGAGACCGTTGGCTGAGCTGAGGGCCAAGGCGGCTACCTGCGGTAAGCAGTCTGGTCTCGATTCGAAAATCACCAGCAGAACTCCGATAGGAACTGTGATCTGTTTCAAGGTCAATCCGTCCGCTAACTTGGTTCTGCGCAAGACTCTGCCTACATTTTGGTGGCTGCTTTCGGCGATTTGTTTCAAACCTACGGCAAGACGAACAGACAGTGCGTCAGTTAATTGATTGAAGATTTTAATCAAGATTCCAGTTACCAACCTGTTGACAAGCTCTTGAGTTTGGCCTCATTCAGAGCTAATCTAGATAACAAGGGCTTGGCCAGGCCGCTCTTGCTCGCCTCGTCTAAATCTTTCTGGTTCGCATCTAAGATCTCGGACTGTCTTTTGAGAAGAAGATCAGCCATCGTGTCGATCGCGTAGGCTCGGTCTACGGGAGCCAAACCTTGCAATATTCTGCTACCAGTCCGGGCCTCTTCGGCTAGAAATTCCACTGGTGTTCTCTGCGTATCGACATTTTCCGTGAAGAAAGTACCCAATCTGCGTCCAGCTAAGATGTGTTTGACTGCTTTCTCTTGCATACCGTTACATATGACAACGCCTACACCGTGTCCCAAAGCCCACAGGGCTGATTCGACCTGTTTGAAAAATTTCTCGTTCAATAAAGAATTCGTGATTCGACTCGTATCGCGATTATTACTTAGAACGAAGCGCTTACTTTGGAATCCATACCTCCGGTTCCGACTCTAGACTTTTTACCGAACTGTATCTCGTATTGCATACCTTGGGTGAAAGTGGACAGCATTTTCGATCCTTCTGTCGACGGAGGCGCTGTATAGATACCGTCTACGTCCGACATCAGTATCAACAAGTCAGCCTGCACTTCGGCCGCCAACATGGCTGCCAAGCTGTCGTTATCTTTCAGGGCGATGATCTGTGACCGGAATGAAATTAAAGAAAGGCTTGAAATAAGCGTTCAAATACCAATTACATACGTATCGTTTTGGACTTTGGCATACCTTTTTTGCGCCCGGAGGCCTGTCGTCGTTTTGCGGAGGAGGTGTTACCGCGTCGTTAGTGTTGATGATAGGAACGATATTTAAACTAATTAATTCGGACAATGTGCTGATTAAATTTCGACGCGTTTCTTCGTTACCGAAATCGGGTTTTGTGACTAAAACCTGCGAAAATAATAGCGTACAAATGCGAGTTACGAAGACGAAGCCGTACAAAATACGAGTAGGATAATTACAGCAACACGTGAAGAGAACATAAGAAGAGAGAGATGCATACTTGAGCAACTTTTACGCCGTATTGAGCGAACATAGCTTCGTACAGAGACATTAGACCGGATTGACCGACGGCCGCGGCGGCACGAGGCTCCAGCAGAGTGACAGCGTTCTAGAAATTGGCGTGAAATTACGTAATTAATTCTTCATTCGTTGTGCGTATAAAAAACGGTGAAGAGGAATTTTGTCAAAATTTTTACGAAAATAAAAAAAAGTTATTAGAAAATTTAAAGAAATCTACGAAAATGTAAAAAAAATACCTGATACATTTTTTTTCAAATTGAATATTTATCAAAAAGTTGAAGAAAATTGAGAACTGAAGAAACTGAACAAAACTAAAAAATTGAAAAATATTGAAAACACAAGACCAAAACTTTCTGGGAAAAATAAAAAAAATGAGAAACTTGATAAATTCTCAAGTAGAGAAATTTCCATAATTATGTAAATGAAGGGAAAATATCAAAATCCAAAAATGTCGAAAAAATTAATAAAAGGTTAAAACAAGAAAACAATTTTGAGTCGAAAAAAATTGTGAATTTCAAACACAGAAAAAAATTAAAAAATTGAGAAAAATGTTAAAATTATTTCAAAATTCGAAAATTTAAATTTTTTTAAAATTAAAAAAACTGAAAATTTGAAAAAATTACTCCAAAAATTTAGAAAATTGAAGTATAAAAATTTTTTCAAGTAGAAAAAATTTGAAAAATTTTAAAAGTTGACATGTTAAAAAAAAAAGTGGAAATCAAAAATTTTCAGAAAAATATGAAAGGGAAACAAAAAATTTTCCAAAAAGATAAAAATTTGAGGAAGTTGAAAAAATTTAGAGAAAAAAACGAAAAACTGAATTGAAAAATTGGACAAAAATTAAAAATGGAGGAATTAAAAGTATTGTTTTGGAAATGGGGAAATTTTCAAGAAATAAAAATTCAAAAAATTGGAAAAATTGCTGAAAGTCTCGTAAAGTTGAATTTTTTCAAAAATCGAGAGATTGAAAAATTTTAGAAAAATAAATTTTGAGAATAAAAAATCGAAAAAATTTTCGATGTAAAAAAGTAGAACCAAAACAAATTTTTAAAAATTGAAAAATTGTGAAAATCTTTGATGTTTGCTTAAAAATGTTGCCAAAATTCCCATTCTAAAAATGTGAAAAGCTAAATAAGAATCTATGAGAATTCGTTTTCAAGTACCTACGTATGTACTTTATTTATTATTTCCCCCACTCACCTCTCGTTTGTTATCTTTGGGTGAAAGAGTCTCTCTCATACTCAGAGACATGAGCAACTCCTCGGTAAGTTTTTGCTTCCCAAACGCTACAGCTCCGCTGGTAACCATTATACATTCTCTGCCTTCGATTTGGCATTCTGCAACCTGTGCAAATTAATCGAACTAGACATTCGCATTTTTATGTTTCAGAATCTCCAAAAATACTCTTCGAAACAGTAAATAGCTACACACCTGCTCGACTATGGAAGCCAGTCTACCCAACGCGAGCCCATGTTCGTCTTCGCGAGTAATCACAGCGCTTCCCAACTTGACGACTAGTCTTCTCACATACTTGAGTTGGCTTCGATCGGTAAATGTAGCCGGACGACGGGTTGACGTCTGCAAAGATCTGCGAGCATCTCCTCGGAAAATTTCCACCTGAATAATGAGAGGGGAAAAAAATTATGCAACGGTTGCGTCAACATTTCGTGATGCTCAGTCGACCATCCCAATTTGTGAAGTTCAGCCTTGGACTTGGGCGACCTCACCTTGATGTTGCTGTGTGAGTACAATATCTTATCTATTAATTATCTATACAGAGTACATCCTATTGTACATTATATTCTACATATTATTCAGTAGAATAATTTCTTCTAAAAAAAAAAAATAATAATAAGAAAACTGATCGGGTAAAAATCTAGGCTCATCGAACCGTACATATAGATAAGTGTACTTACGTTGTTTCCATTAATTTTATAACTGATGTTTCGAAAGCAAGGTACAAATCCACCTCGTCTCGTATATCCGATCGACGTATATCGACGACATTGAGTACACGTCGAAGCGACGAGAAATTTTCCTTTACCGAACAACATTTCGATCTGTAACAAAATATTAGAGACGTAGACGTTAACGGACTTGTGACAACATTTCCACATAAACACGAAATTTCACCGAGGGACTTTAACCCTCTTGAAAGTCGATTGCAACGAGCTTAAAATAATTACAAGCCAGACAAGAATTTTTCCTTTCAAATCAGCGTAAAAATTTGATACTTACCTTCTCAGAATGTAATTTTTTCAAACGATTAAACTTATAAAACTAGGTGCCATTTCAGTACCTATGTGAACCGTTAATTGAAACGTTGATTCCATATCTCGACTAATAATTTACCACTCGATTAAAACTATGTACGAGTTCGTTATCTTAATGACAATACACTTATGTAGGTAGGTATATTCAAACAGTAACACGATAACTTCACGGGGTTAATATCAACCATTGATAGATTCGTTATGAAAATTATTACTAAACCACGAGTCGAGAAGTCGAGATAGGTAATGAAATTAGCCAGGTGAGTGGTAAAAATGACATTTTTAATGTTCGACGTTGAGTAAATAAATTGACGTACGAGTATCGATTATCTCAATTACAATATTCGATAATATTTTAGAAAAATTGCCCGGCGTATAAGTATGAATAAAACGTGAAAATAACTTACCAATGTAGTTTCAGCACCGTAACTGTCTTACCAGCTTCATTTTCCGCATTCTACTGCGAATCTTGAACTGTTAACATCGGTTAACGTTTTCGTAATGAATTTAGCATTTTTGTACTTTGACCATCGAGCACGAATTTTGATCTTGTATGTAGAAAAAAAAGTACGTCAGATGTTGCTGTTACACGAAAATCAGTCTGCGTAAACACGAATTTTGAAAGAATTTTTATCGTTTGTTTTGCTCGTCGTCAGATAAGATTATTTTTGTAGGAATGGAATTGCGAGGGAGGTTGAGGTTTATTCCAAAATTATTTTAGGTTCGAGTTGGGAAATTTTGAATAATTTATTCGAGTACAAAAGTAGTGAAATTCGTCGTAGGTAATCGTTTTGGGAAACATTGTATTGACATCTATGGCTCGAATGTTAAAACGCTCCTTAAGAAAATTTGCATTAAGGTTGCGTTTAAGGAAGCAATCCGTGACATATTATTGGCTAGAAGTGCGTTAAGGTACCTTTCGAGGTACCTTAAGGTATCCTTAATTTTTAAGGAGGGTTTTAACATTCGAGCCTATTAAGATATCTATCTGGCCTAATAGCCAATTTTATTGACAAAACAAAGTAAGTAGTGCCTAAATGAATTAATCATTCAAATACTCGAGTAATCAAGTAAGTATATTTATTATCTTGACGTAATTATTTGATTTGGTTCGCTGCTGACTAATTAGGTACCTATTAATCGAAAATAAAAATCAAAAATAGTGTCGATAGATGCCTTGTAGCAACTAGAATATGCAACTATGTATCGCTGAATGGCATTCAGCGATACATAGTTGCATAAGTAATGATAAAAAATGATTCGTAAATGACGATCTATCATCAGCATTCACTGAATGCTGATGATAGATCGTCATTTACGAATCATTTTTTATCATTACTTATCACCGAAATTCTGTTTCATTTTTTTCCCGAGAAATAATAAAACAATGTAAGTACAGTACACTTACCAGTATTGTAATTAGTTGTAAGTATTTATTTTGCGATAATTCAACTTTCAAAACGATTCAAATTACGATAAAGTACGCACCAACATCATTACGTGATAAGAACACTCTTGTTCCACAAATTATACACCTTCGTTCGAAATGATTGAGCAGTAAGTACTTACTCCAACCGATCAAAAACGTCATCTGTCGAAGACGTTTGACGATAGTAAAAAGGTAGGTAGTCTGTAGTTTCTACCTTCGAAAGGTTTGTTTCACTCGAGGTACTTCTAACCCAAAGGCATCGGTCTCTATTATCCTAGAGCATCTTCGAATGGGTCTGGAAAAAGATAGGGTAGTTCCGGTGTTGAACCTGATCCATTAGCTAGACCTTACGATATAACTTGACCATTTTTTTTTTTATCGTTTTAGGTGCTAAAAGGACCGTCTATAGTTGTGTGTAGTCGATCGTCGATAACCCTTAATAGATTTATCTGTATTGAATCGTGATAAGAAGATGGAAATGAGGCCGCGAAACATTTCCTCGTGTTGGTTGTTTGAACTAAAGAACTGGAATGCGTACTCGATGTCTATTCGTAAGTAAATTTTTAAAAAAAAAGGTTTACTTTTTAACGTGTTCATGGCTTTAAATATACGACTCGTGTTGTTCTGGTTATTTTTACATTAGGTAAGCGATAAAACGTGGTACCTGTTTGATCGATCAAGATCGCCTAGAATCAGGCGTTTTCCAATTCAGAGGCCTATCAATGTACGTTGAATTAAAAATACTCTTTTTGGCAGGACTTTATGTGATCGTCGATGGGCAAAACCGTACGTAACATTCATATAGTTGAAAAAGCAGATACTAGATAGACAAGGTGTTACACACGCGTTATGAATAATTTTCCGCAGGTACCAGAGACAATAAACATCAAATCAAATACATCTCGAGATTCTTCAAGTCCGTCGCCAAAGTTATTACCAAACATAGAGTCGATGTAGGAGCTATAGAATCCAATATAATGCAACTAAACGATGGTAAGTTTCTGTAACATTTGACCATTGATAAGTCGATTATTTTCTGATTTTTGTTTCGGTATATGTATTCTTCATAGATCCCAAATTAATATACGAATGTGGTAAAAAACTAATGAAGCTTATTGAAACGTTGAATCGAAATAGACGGACAGCGCTTACGTTCAAAGAACAAGATCAAATTGAAGGTAAAATAATTTGAAACATCGATTATTCTTCGTCTGTTTGTAAGATATGAAAAGATATTTATTCGTGTTGTTTTTTTTTTTTAATTCCTCAAATAGCTGATTTTTGTAGTTTGGTCAGTTGGGTATCGATGTGCAACACGTGTAAGTGCGATTAATCTGCCATTACTTTCACTTTTGATTACGAATGAAGTTCACTTCACTTTACACTCGAGATGAGATTTTAATAACGCCGAATTTTTGTTCGTTCTTAGATGATCTGTGGGGAGGCGAATTCGGAGGAGGCAGTGAGTTGAATTTTATCTTGATGATTTTTTTTTTTCAATCAATGTTGTACTTATTACGAATATTTTTTCAGGCATTTGCGCAGCTATTTTGAAAATGAGCGGCAGTGAGTGTGAATATTGAATTTGAGAACTACGATGATACGTTCACTTTAGCGTCGATTATTTACCATCGTTGCATTTTAGCTGACCCTGTGGGAATTCTCGGTGCCAAAGACGATGATCCGATCAGAAATATTACCTATTGAGTGTCGAATGCCGGCGTTATTGTGGGTGGCTTTTTGCAAGTTGAATGTGAGTACGTATTACGTGAAGTTCATTAAGTTAGGTAGATTAGAAAATGGTCGCAGGTATAAGAGTGCAGAATAAATATACTTAATCCTGTGGAACACGATTTTTACTCTCATTTACGAAAGCCGAACTTTAAAATAAATTGGAAACACGCAGTAATTGAATTGGGGTTTTTATATTAGGCAATTAGAGATTGAAAATGAAAATTATCTAAGCTGTTTACTGGCACGGTCCGAATTGGGAGTCGTTGCAAAAGCACATCTGTTCTCTCCCTTTCCCTACCTTTAAACTTGTCTCACACACTCCCCTGGGTCTCCAGAGTACTGTAGCCCTGTAGCATATGAGAGGCAAATCGAGCTGGTGATCTCGATTAGCCATGTATATATAAAACGGATCTCGTTTTACACCATTTTTACATCTATTTATAAATGTATAATGGTTTCGATTCGCATAGACGTACCAAACCAATGCAAACATTAAATAAGTTTCATGAAAAATTCTCTGTGGTAGTGTGTGAGCAAATCATAATTTCAGAAGTACCTAAGCATTTTTATGTTTGTACCACTTGGTAAATATTTAAGCGGTTAATCAGAAGGTAAAACTCATTAAAATATTCATGAAGAAATTTTTTTACTCAACAATTACTCACACGGTGTATAAGATGGAGAAGTTACGTAATTTGTTTTGCGATATATGTAGGCCTATTCTCCTTCACATTTTTATTATAAAATTGAAGAAGTAATGTTTCAGTTTGATTCAAATTAAATTAAATTTCATTTTTATTGAATATTAAATCGGCTACGACAACATTATAAGATTCACGAACCCCTAATTTCCCTGGGACCTGACTGTGCTATTCCCTCTCTCACCACTTACGAGTTACGAATTTATGCTACTGTGTGGCTATTGTATTGTTTATTTTTGTATAAATGCGCCGCGTTTGAGTGGAGCGTTAACAATGGTAACAATGGCGACGACGAAGACGAAAAATGTCACTTGTCGGCGTTGGAAATCGGCATAATGTAGTTTGTTTTTTCGTTCAAATTGTGTTTGTTTCTTTTAAATTTTACTATTAAAGTAATTCAGGTTGTTTTAAAGGATAAATTTTGAATTAATCACGTGTACGAACTGTTTTAAAATGGAACCTTTTTTCGTACTCCACCACTACAAGAATACAGAAGTATTACTCATCGACCAACGCTGTGATTTTCCTTCTTTTACGTGCCCTTCTCGTTGTCGTTAGGGGCATAGCCCGATTGCGCACACCTATTGTTATTTTCATAGCTCGATTGCGCACACTTTTCGAAATCTACGCTGTATTTGCAGTGATTCCCAAACTTTGGTAGTACCTAAACGTTGGATCATGAAATTCGAGTTACTTTTATACAAATGGTCAGATAGCTACCAATTATGACTATGAATCAGGGTTGACGCGAGTCTCTGAAATTTGAGACTCGGAGTCGAAACGTGCGAGTCCTTGAGAATTGCGACTCCGAGTCACCATTACGCGAGTCG
>FIZT01038372.1:0-10888 GCA_900065295.1 Paracoccus marginatus
AACTACGAAAAACAAAAATTTCAAAGAAAATCGATGTTTCACCCCCATAAAAAGGATTAGGAGGGAGGTAGGGAGATAAAAATTTTGTCCCGAAGTTTTTAGACCACAAGGACCAATTTCCACCAGAAAATTTCAAAATCTGTTCTCAGGGCCGATTCATCATACTTAATGGGCTATACCCTTTGAGATTTTTTCAAGATTTTTCAATTTTTTTACTTGTTCATTTTTTGAAAGTAGTCAATTTATCATATGGATGTGTTCATTTTTCAGAATATTAGTCAAATTTTCAAGCACATTTACTTATCAAAATTTATTGATTTTTTAAAAACAGTCAATTTATCAAATGCCTTCATTTCTCAAAATTTTTCATTTTTAAAATTTTATCAATTTTTACAATATTGAATAAAATTTTAAAAATTTGTCATTTTTCAAAATGACAATAAATTTTTAAAAAATGAAAATTTTATTTAAAGATGTCAAATTTTTGAAAAATGACGAATTACCAAAAAATTTGTCATTTTTTAAAAATTTGTGGAAATTCCAACTATGTTTATTTTTCTAAACTTGTCTATTTTCGATTTTCGGATCTTGTTTCATCATTTTACTTTCAAAAAAACAAAAATTTTAATTTCCGAAATAAAGCTTGAATTTTTCTATAATTATGTAGTTCTTTCCAAAAATAAAATAATTAATTTTTCATTTCCTATTTAATAACAAAAAAACTTACTTGCATAAATTTTAAGAGACTCTGTTTGAAAACCAATGGACACATAGTCACATACCTATACTGCATTGAACACGATTGTTGTTTGGTATATTTGACGGTATGAGCGGAAGGGAGCGAATGTTTAAATGGAGAAGTGACACTTGTCATTCAGTAAGCTACATCGATACCTACATATTATATGATGCTGATCAGCATACCTACCTATCAGGGCACCGAGCTTAGCTTAATTTGAAAATCATTTCAATTCGATTCGAAAGCACTTCCACCGATATGGACGGTCTGAATGTACGTTTGTTAGATAATTCTCGTATCAAGTGGCTACTACATTACACTATATTGATCTTTAGAAAAGGGGGAAATGTACCCGTAGTCATTCCATATGCTTCTTCAAAGGTCAAACATCCCCTTTACAAGTATCGATTTTGCTGCAGTCAGCTTCAAAGAAATATATTTATAATAGGTAGACGTGTAAAAAAATATACCTACTCGTGTGCCGGATGAATACTCTCATTGTATGATGTAATCTTTACAAAAGAAGTTTCTCGAGTTATGCTACCTATACTTACATCGTCGATAAAATCCCATCAACGAGTAAATGCGTACCTATTTCACCAAAGTATAAAACGAGCGGTATTGGAATAAAAATTTGCACGCTTTGTTTAAATGTAATTAATAGAAACGCCAAAGATAGCGGTAGATTAACATAGGTAGTTCTGGTTGGTATAAATAAAGCTAAAGATGGGTTGTGTATCGTTACCAACGATGAGGGTTGAAAAGAAGCGAGAGCACTTATCTTTAATGCAAACACAGACTAATTCAATTTTCATCGAAGCCAACGAATTTACAAGAGATCTTCGATTCGATTTCATTTGGAATGCAATTTGTATAATGTAGGTATTGACGTATGAATGGCCACCCGAATTCGGCGACTATTTCAACCAAATTAAGGGTATGTACTCGCAAAGATCGCTATCACAAATTCATTACTATAGTATGAACTGAAGGTTGGTATTTGGTAAGTACGTCGTTGCGGTTTTTTTTTTAGTTTTATTTTTCACAACGTACAGAACATGAGGGGTGAAAATAACAAGCGAGCTTTTTAATCTTAATGTATATTAATTCTGTATCGTAGGATATCTACCGAGATAGGAAAACATCTAAAACGAAAAAAAAAAAACAAAAAAAAACGCTACCATCGCGTGATACCGCATTCTCCGAGCGATTCACAATTTTCAAATTTAATTGTCACATTTTAATCAGCGTGAAACGTTTTATTGCATAACAAGTTTTTAATTTAACGTGATCCATTTTAGGGTATACGCCCAGGCCCACGTTATGCATGTTTTTCATCGTAGGTATCTACACGCTGCGTATACATGTAGGTATTGATACCGTAGGATACCATAATGCATAAATTTTTGCTTCAAATTTACCTCCTCTTCCAGCATGTTTTTCCTCTTTTCGGCGGTTTTAATTAAAAAAGAACACAATGTCGAATGTTTTTTGCGTTCGTTGATCCGGGAGCGGTAGGTACTTAAACTGTGAGGCGATTTGTTCGAATTGGCGAATGTATACGCACTAGCTAACCTATCTTTTGAAGTACTTACGCGCAGTAAAAAGCAAAGGCCGCAGGAAAACTCGCTCAATTTTGATTGCAAGATAACGCGCGGAATCGGAATTTTTAATGGTCAGGTTTTTAGAACGATGATACAGACTTGAACGGCTGTAGCATTCCCTGAAGAGCGATTTTAAGTGATGTACGACCTTCTCGACTCGTTTCTTTCTATCTTATAAAGTCTGGCTGAAATGAAATAGACAAAGAAGAGCGCAGGGATCAGGTAAGGACGTTAAGGAAAAGAACAAACCTAGCGAAATTACATATACTCGCTGGCGTATATGATAGAATGGAAAAAGAAGAAATGCAGCACAGATAAAGTTCTATACACGCTTCCGGTTTATCGACTAACATTCTGTTTTCAATAGCCTTTTTTCCTATCCCCAAAGTCTTACCTAGCTTCGATATGAGAGAACGGTTCCTGGTTCACTATTATGAGATTGTTTTAAGATGAATTCAGTTTCGCAAGAGGTAAAGAAATTTCGAGGTATCTGAGGGATTTCACATTAAAGTATGAGGTACCTACTTGGTTTTTTTTTGCAGTTGCAAGAATATAGCCTAAAGTGTGGCTAAGTGATTTGATTTTTTGTGGAATAAGAGATATGAACAGGTAAAGGGGGAGGAAGGGTTGTTATCGTGAAATTCTCTTTCATTTTTCGAGATTGAATTTTTCATGATCTATATACCTCCCTCCTCTTCGGATTATTTGAATGAGAATATTTTCTTACATAAAATTTCAAAAGTTATTTTTTTTATTTTCGAGGGAAATTTTTTTGATTTCGGAAAAATTTTTGGCCGTTGTAGAAGGGTAGAATTCGAATTCCTAGAAAATTACAATCATGCAATCAAAAAACTGAATTTTTTTAAAAATTCGAATAAAAACTGTGAAATTCTTTTAAAATGCCATTGTTTGTTTCTCTCAACCCAAGTAACTCGAAAATCACGCTTCATTGAAAATTTCAGTTTCAGTTTCTTGAAAATGACAAAATTTTGGCAAAATTCAAAAAACAGGAAAATCACGAAATTCTTGAAAAACTTGAACTGCTAAAAAATCATAAAATTCTTGAAAAATTCGAAAAAGGTGAAATTTATTTACAACCAGTGTCATTACGTACCTAAGCATGTGAAATTTCTGCAAACTCAAACTGCTCGAAAATCACAAAAATCGTCCAATTTGATTTTTTTTTTCCAACTCAATTTAATCGAAAACATGAAATTTTGTTAAAAATTTCAGCTCCTTGCAAATCAAAAAATTCTTTTAAAATTCAAATTGTAAGAAGATCAAAAAATTTTTAAACTATGCTTAATAATCATGAAATTCTTGAAAAATTCGAAAGCCATAAAATTTTTTTCAGAATAGGTAGATATCATTATTTGAAAATCTCAAAATTCTTGTAAATTCGAGTTGCTCGAAAAGCACAAAATTGTCAAAAAATTTAAATAGTTTAGAAATCGAAAATTTTTTTGAAAAACTCGAATTCTTCAGGTACAATCAATTCTTTGAAAAGTTCAGCTCCTTGAAAACCACAAAATTCTTGTAAAATTCAAACTGCTAGAAAAGCATAAAAATTTTTGAAAAATTTGAAAGTCATGAATTTTTTTCAAAATATCCTTATCTAATTGAAGATCTCAAAATTCCAACAAACTCTGACTCTTCGAAAACCACGAAATTTTTGTAAAACTCAAAATGCTTGAAAATCGTAAAGTTTTTAAAAACGTCATCATGTGAAAATCTCAAAATTCCTGTTATATTAGGCTGCTCGAAAAGCACATGATTCTTGTAAAATTGGGATTGTTTGGAAATTACAAAATTTTTGAAAAATCAGAATCTTTCGAAAATCAAGAAATTTTGTAAAACTAAAACTTGTCAACAAATCACGAAATTCTTTGGAATTTCTGCATTCATGAAAACTACAAAATTCTTGTGAAATCGAAATTTTGAGGAAATCGTGAAATTCTTGCAAACTCGAATTGCTCAAAAATGATAAAATTCACAAAAAATTCTAATTGTTTAAAAATTTCAAAATCCTTAAAAAATTTCAGTTTCTTGAAAATCACAAAATTTGTATACAATTCAAATTGCAAGAAAATGAATGGAATTCCTGCAAACTCGAAAGGCTCAAAAATCACGAAATTCATAAAGAACTCAATTCCTAAAAAATGTTGGTTTCTTGAAAATCACAAAATTCTAGAAAAATTTTAATTGGACTCAAATCACAAGATTTTTGTCAAGTACCTGCCTAAAAATTTTGAAAATCTGGTATTTTTGAAAATGAGAAAATTACGAAAAAATGACCAAGTAACTAACTTTTTGGTGTCTTGGTATTTTAAATTTGAACTATAATTTTTTTTGAAGGCAATATAAAAGAAAAATTCCAAGAAATTAGTTGAAAAATAAAGATTAAAAAAAAAATATATTTTTCAGCAAAACTCAAAAATTTCCAATTGTAGAGCCGAAAAAATTTGGAAAAAAAATCACAATCAAGTTTTAACGCCAGAATCATCACAAGATAAGGTATAGCCCGGTTACACAATATACACATACATAAACATGAAAAAGGATCCCTTGCGCTAAATACACGCTTACTACGTACTTTCTATTTCCATTCCGGCGCAATTTCATCGTCGGTATATTTTCAAAAGCGGGAAATTGTACGAGTAATTACACATAAAGCCGTACATATCTGTATATAGTCCGTTCACCATAAAAATTTTCACCATTTCTGCAAAGCTGCGTAGACTTTTGAAGCACTTTAATTAATTTGATTTAACTAGACTGTGCGTACGCGTACGTATTTTGTTTACACCCGACATAAAGTGATGTTTTATTCGCGGACTCTCAATGTCCGACTATTCTCTCGCAAAATATATACCAAATTTAATTGTTGTCTTTAAAAAGAAAATGCCAAGTCGTATTTTCAAAAGCAAACTGCCAACTGCCCAAGCCCTTCGCGTTCATTATACGAATTAAACGTAATAGGTTTAGTTTATGTAATTATTAGTGAAACTTTATCTCTCTGTTGCGAACGTCGTCGTCGCACCAGTCAACGGCAACAGTTTAATTCCCCGAGGAAATACTTTCTTGCCTTTGCTTTGCTTTGCCTTGTAATTGGAAAACGGGCGAAAAAAATCTAGCCTAGGTAAATACCATCGCCTGGCGACCTGTAATTATTAAATTTCAAATTATATTTAAACGATGAAAATTTTTTGTAAATTTATTCAACCGCAGCAGCTCTGAGAAATGAACGAGCAGAAAAATTCATCGAGACCGTTATGTAGGTATAGGTACATCAGCTTTAATACTGTGTAATTTGATCTCGAACTACGTACCTTACAACGTACCTACGTATCGATTTCAATGCAAATTTTAACCAGACCTGTGACCGATAGAGATACTTGTTATAATTTTAACCGTGTTATTTTTATTAATTAAAATATTTACCCGTTTAGCTGTATAGAAAATATCATCGCATGTTTATTCTACATTTAAAGCTTCATAGGTACGCGAACCGAATCCGTCAGTATAAGTGGAGGAGAATGCACATAGGCCATTGGCAGGTGAAGTAGATAGGCATACGTATACCTATCTAAATCGGTACCATTTCCACTTAGCTTTTGTGTGTACTTATTTGTAACTACCTTGCTAACACAACAGATTAGAATGTTTTTGTTTTTAGCTTTTCGGATCGTTTTCCATTTATTTTTTTATTACTTTACTGGCAGCAATTTGGGTTTCGATTTTTATTATTCCAGTGGTACCTAAAGAAAAGAGCCAAAGTCGTCCGCTATACCTACGTACCTATAGATCCTAGACCTACACCAAAGTGCGATTACATACCTCACCGGCCCAATCGAATCTCGCCTGCGGTTCAACTGCTCCATCACGTGCAACCCTTTCGATACAGAAATTAATACTTATTCTAGTTTCTTCCTCTCTTTCCCTCGCGGACAAGATTTATCGTTGTAATTTGCCAATCGTGTGGGTAGCCGTGTTTATGTAGTTATCTACGTTTATAGAATAGCAAAGCTCGCATCGGCGTATTTATAAGGTACAGAAATAGCAACAGCAGCGCTGAATTATAAAATAAGGTAAGCTCATCGCTCGCTAATACCCTGTAATTATCCAAACAACCAACTTGATTTCACCTCGCTGGTTTTATAATTTTATTTATATTACGGCTTCTCTTTTTTTTTCGCTCTCTCTCTCTCTCTCTCGTCTCTATCTTCACTTTTCTGCATTGGTACGATAACGATCGGGATGAAGAATTTTGAGAATTAATATCTAAATGAATGATTTTTGTTCGTCAAAGACGGGAGGACGCGTTGAAAGGTATATGGTTTCCATCATTCGGACATTTTTGGCATCATTGGTATCGCTCAGGTACGGTAAGAATCATCATGTACGGAATTCTATTTTATTAATAGTGTAACTGAACCGACGAATGGATCGTAAAACCATCCTCTTTTTAATATAGCTATGCGAATTTCGTTATATATCTAAATGCGCTTACTAAGATAATGTGGAATGCGTTAGTTTCTGATTATAAATATCGTAAAATAGCGTTACCACTTACGCCTATGCGTAGTACGACTACGAGCACCTTATATTCCTACCTACCTACGATACAGGGTGATGAAAAAAGTACAACTGTTGACCTTGAATTTTGTCCCCCCCCCTCCAAGTTTTAAACAGAATGAAATTTTTTGAAAATTATAGCTACAAATTTTGACAGGGTGGGACCACTTGAAAAATTTTTTTCAAGTCCGAAAAAATCTGAAAAAATTCAAAATGGTCTAAAATATCACAAAAATGCAAAATAGATTTTTTTCGGTGGTTTGAAAAAGTTCATTGTCAAATTAAAGTTTATTTCTCGATGAAAAAATTTGAAAAAAATTTCTTAAGGCTGAAATGAAGCTAGGAGACCAATAAAATAGTGAAAATTTGTAGAAGAATAAATTTACCTGAGAAAAAAAACTCTCCAAAGATTTCCTGTGATTGATTTTTCAAAAAATGAGATTTTTGATTTTCAAATTTTCTTTTGTGGCTTTTCGTCTTAATTCCTTTCGATCAGAACCTCAAAATCTTCGAAACGTTAATTGAGCTGAAAATCGAAACTAGATTGCAGTCGGGTTAGTTACCTACTTCTTTCCCCCCATTCAGCAACTTTTTTCCCTCAAAATGAAATGAACTTCTGAGGTAATCATGCAAGAGTATAATTTGGGTCAAAAGACACAAAATCCAATCGAGAAAAAATTTTTTAACGATTTTCAGTGGTTTCTGAAACTTGACGACTTTTGACAAAATCTATGATTTTTGAGAAAACGCAGTTTATGATTTTAAAATTTTTTTTGGTGAATTTTGTCACACATTCACTCATTTAGAATCGTGAAATACGTTGAAATGCTCATTGAGCTGAAAATCGAAGCCGGATCGCAGTCGAATGTCGAATGAAGGATCATCTGGCCCACCTAGGCACTTTTTTTCACCGAAATGAACTTCTGATCCCACGAAAAGTGTGATTGAGTCAAGGTGGACTATGATCGAGTTAATAAAAAAAATTTCAGCAAATTTCTGATGTTTTGAAAATTTGATCATTTTTTGAAAAATCCACAAAATCTTGATTTCTCAAAAAAAAAAGATTTTCGATTTTTAATTTTTTTGTTTTTTTTTTTGTCTCATTATCATTGGATCGAAACCTCAAAATCGTTAAAATGTTCATTGAGCTGAAAATTGGAGCCGGATCTCGAACAGAGTAATGATTTCATCTGCCTGATTAGACAATTTTTTCCGGCAAAATGAACTTCTAAGACTCCTATAATAGAGCGATAGACTCAAAATGCACTGAATCCACTTGGATTTTTTTTTAAATAATTTTTTTCAATTTTGAAAAATTCATAATTTTTGACAAAATCGATAAAATCGAGATTTTTCAACAAAAAAAATTTCTCGTTTCAAAAATATTCCAGGGCATGGAAGGGAATCACAGTTTGGGAAAAAAAACGAAAAAAAAAACAATAATTCAATTTCCAGCCTCTATCCCTCAAATACAATGAAACAATTTTGAGACAGAAAATGCAAAATATAAGAAATCTATGAGGTTTTGATTCGCTCAAAGACAAACACACTCGGCTTGAAAAAAAAAAAAAACGCAAACAAACAATGCTCCGGAGATCAAATAATAAAGCGGAGACAGTCGTAAAGAGGTTCGACAGGAGGGACGAGGGCGAGGGCGACGAACGGATTCCAGCTACATATAGTGCTCTGTATCAAGTACCATAGAACACACATATAGGCTAGGCTATAGCGCATACAACGAAGACAAACAATAATAAAGAAAAGGAAAAAAATGAGAACGTCATGTTACGTATAAATAAAAAAGAAGAAGAAGAAAAGCGGAGAGAAATGAACGCAATGCAATATCTTATTGATCCGAAGGTATTATCTGTTCGCTAGACAGAGAAAATAGAAGAGATCAAATTGGATTCGAAGTTCGCGTCGGAAAAGTGAGAGGAAAGAATTTCCTTTTATAAGTTAGCTAGGAAAACGTGCGTTTTCTGGTCGCACACATTCGCCGACAGTAGGTACCTACAGTAAAAGAGTGAAAAAGCAAATGTGCTGGTGCAGACGAAGTACCTACGAACGCTATATTAAAAGGGTAAAGTGGTATCTTTATTAAAACCCATATCGAAATAGAATTACTCGCGTTTACCTCCTTCTGTATACGTATAGAAAATGAGACGTGAGAGCGGTCCTGTGTTTATTTCTAGAGAACAAAAAATTATATCTTGTATAAGGAACCGAGAATGGGATTTCAGATATGTGGATGAAATTTAAAAAATTCTTCTCGCCAGGAATTCATCATTGTTGCTGCAATATAAATGCCATAAAGTTTATTAATATAGATTTTTTGCGAAAAATATAGCAGCAAATGAAGAAAAATGAGCGATGGCAGCGACCACAAGATGTACCTACCTACGTATGGTATCTAATGTGTAGAACGAACTAACGCCGCAGAAAAAATGCATTCTGCTGCGAATACCTAGTACAATGCGAGCTAGAAAAGCAAACTCAAACGATGATGTATTAAATTCAGACATCATCTTGAAATTTAGTAATATCTACTTTCGATGGTACCGAACACATTAAAATAATGAACGACAACCGATTCAAACTTGTATAGCCAACGTCTCTCATTAAATCGTACAAACTCTTCCTTTCGAATTAAGTTTTATCCCCTTAAATTTCCATTTACTAATCACAAATCGATTATCCACCGAAAAAAAAAAAGGAGGAAAAAAACTGGTTAAATTCTTCGGATAAAAATCTGTGTATATCTTTTATGATAAACATCTAACAAGACTTCCAGTACCTCGACTCTTAACTGGTTTTCGTTTGAGAGGACGCGCGCTTCTAGCTCGGCGTTCTTAAGAATGACGTAATTTTCAACTTATCTAAACTAATTTGAAATGGTCCTTACGTTAATGACAGTTCGACTCTTATTTTGATAAATTGGCTCGTCCGAAGTTTATGCGCTGAACAAAAATTAATACTCGGACGTTGTTTTTAATTATTTACTCTCCGCGTACGAGTACCTACCAGTACCTACATACGTAGACTTGTACTCGTATGTTGTGCCTCATGCCTTCGTCGTATATTTCATCCTTCCAATGCCCAATGCTTTACTAATTAACCACGTTCTTTAACTTTAAACCATTCTTTTCGTTTTATTTATTTATTTTTTTTTATCTCAATCTCTGACAAAATATTGCCGCCGGATGTGTAATTCTTGTTTTCCTTTAGTGTTATGCGAAAATATACGTATGTATACCGAGAACTGTTTCGTATTTGAAATAAAAACACATCTACCTACTACAAGGTTGTTGCATTTTATGCTCTGAATGCTCAGAGCAAATTTTTCGACTGGAACTTTTTCAAGCGGGTGTCTTATGAATGAGTGGGTAAGTACTTGGGTAGGTAAAAAAATAGACGGTCGATTTTTCCAAACAAAATCTAGTACTGTCCTGAAAATTTTGCTATGTTTGCGAACTTCAAAAAATGGAAAATGTTTTACCTAATACAGGCAAATTAATTTTAAAATAGGGTGAAAGTGGAAAAAATTTATAACAGCGGGTTTTTTGTGGAAATGTGTTCAGAAGGGTCCCAATAGTTACCCCATAAAACCCAAGAGCTCCAAGTGTGAAGGAAAATTTTTTAGGGGGTGAAACATCCCCCAAAAATGAGTTATTTTTCATTATCTTGAAAAATATCAACTTTGAATAAACAATAGGTAATAACAAATTCGAAATCTGCGTCTAATTCCCAATCCGATGATACCCAAAATGACCCCTATCAAGTAAAACATGAGCCCTTAAGGTGGGTTCAAAATTTCACAGCTTTAGGAAATCAGCGTATGTTTAATCTGCCTCTTTGTCGGGGAACCAGCCAGGAGCGTAGCCAGAAATTTTCAAATTGAGGGGCCGAGTTGGGGGCCTAAAAATTCGGGGGGGGGGGGGGGGGTCAAAAAAGTGTACGCCACTGAAAAAAA
>FIZT01038376.1:0-24429 GCA_900065295.1 Paracoccus marginatus
ATTTGGGCGGCAAAATTTTTGGGCCATGAGCGGCAAAATATTAAAACCGGCTCTGGAAACTGATATTTAAGGGATATTTTTAACTGCATTTATTCTTGTACGATAATGATGATAAAATAAGAAAGAATGTTATCTTGATTTGCTAACAAGTTACCATAGTTCTTCTAACGGAATAAAGATGATAAATTCGTCCAATTTTTGTTTAGTCCAAGAATTATAAGAAAAGATTAAGAATTTGTAAAATAATTTGAAGGTAACGCTGAAAATAACACTAGACTCGAGGGGCTAGTTGCAACTAACTCAGCTACATGAGAAGAGCGAACGGCGTTATGGGAGGACAATAACCGCATACGTCGATTTGCACTGATCGAACGATCGTCAGTGATCAGAAAAATCAGAATATAGTGCAAATTGGTTAAAAATTATAATCACATTTTTATTACAATTTATACACCCAGTCACACTTACATAAAAATACTATTTTCTCTTGGCTCTTCTGTTATCAGAAGAGCTATCTTCACGGCCACGTTTAGTAGCTCTTTTAGCCTGCGTCAAGAACTGATCCAAACCGAACGGATCCTCCTCAGCACGTTCGTATTGAACCGGTCCACTTCTATGCCCAGTAGCCTGCGATTTCTCGCCCACGTAATCTTGCTCTTTATCGAGGTTACGAGGCCGGTATACGTGTTGAGCCATCGTATCTGTATTACGCCAGGGTTTATCGTAAACGTTGTACACGTCATCGTCGCCGAATCCGGTATCCATTCCTTTGGTGCCGTCAAACAAACGTTGGTCGAATTGTGCTTCGCCTGATAGCATCGTCTTGGCTGGTAACCCGAGAGCAATCTGTTCGCTGATATCACGCTCTCTTTCTTTCTGTAGTTTATTCCTGAAACGAAACGTCGAAGATGATGAATTCGATACAATACAAACGCGCGTGGAATATCATTAATTCACGGTACCTTTTATCAGGAGCAGCACGAGCTAGATTCCTTTCGCGTGCCCTTTCTTTATGTCGCTCCATTCTCAACATATCTCTTTCTTTGGCTTCGTCATTTCGATCTAAAAAATTGAGATCATCTTCGGTAAGAAGTATACAAATGAAGATACTGACTACTAACAATGAATTTCTTACCACCAGCGCTAGGTGCACCTGATTTAATACCAGCTCTTTCTTCTCTGGCTTTCTGGGCAAGCGATCTGAGATGCTCTTCTTTCTTTTCCTTTTCTTTTTGTGCCATTTTCTTCTCAACTTGAGCTCTCACTTCAACAGATTCTCTAGCCTGTGATCAACGACAAAACGCAACTTACAAAAACGTAAACGAAAACATTTCAAAGATAGAGAATAATAATTACTTTTCTATCGGCGATGTATAATGCTTCGGCCAACTTGGCAAATTTTTCGTTTATATGATTACTTTGCAAACCTCTACCGTCAGCGGCTAATCGTTTATCTAACGGTATAGTGTATCCTTTGGCGTTCTTCCAATTAGAAACACAAGGCGGAATCTTCCATTCTTTTTGCTCTTTCACACTGACTTTACGAGTAGGCGAATGCATTACTGGAGCCGGAGGCGAAGGAGGACCTCGGGGTATTTTTTTATTTATCCTGGCAACATACGTACAGCCATACTGTACCACTAGTAAAGAAACTGAACGTGAAGGAGACTAACTTACTTGAATCGGGGTGGTTCGAGGGGATCTTTCTGAAGTTCGACCATTTTGAAAACTCTTTGTTTGGCGCCAGAATTGAAGGCGACTCCTTCTTGAGACGGAGTATAACGAATAAATTTCGCCGGCTCTTGTTTCGGTGCTGCTCGAACAGGCATAGCTGCCGATATTTTGGAATTCGTCAATTTTTCTAAAGCTTGCCGCGTTTTTTCTATGGTATCTTGAACGTCTTCGCTGTCAGGTTTTTGTAACGAGGGATCGTCTTCGTTTGCGATTTCCGAAGGTAATAAATCCGTCAATTTTGAGTATACAATCTAGACAAAAGAAGCCATTTCGTTAGATTGGTACAAACGTAATGTTAAAAACAATTATATATGTATGTCTGCAACAAAATGATTCACCTTATCTTTATGATGTCCTTGTCGAGCAATTACATCGTACTTTACTTTTCCTTCGTGATCTAATTGAACAGCCAGAGCGTTAGATGTGCTTTTATTATTAGGACGCCCCATATTCAGGGGGTACTGCGCAACGATGATTTCGGGAAAAGCACCCCCATCTCCGAAATCCTGCAAGGTTAAATACAAATAAGTTTAATATACACAACAAAATAAGTTCAAGAATGTATATATCAATCGATATAAGCTTACTTCTAAATTTCTTGGCACCCATCCTTTACGCTGTCCGTAAGGTGGTGCCGTTACTGTGGCGATAACGGATATCGTCGAAGAAAGTTTTTTTTCCGCTTCTTCCACCTCGTCCCAATTTTGGTACGTCGGTTTAGGTAGCAATCTAAATTGAAACAGATACTTCATTAAAAGTTGATACGCCAGTGTACAAAAATTCAAAGTAAAAGTGATTAAAAGTTTTCAAGTTTCGATACCAATTCAATACAGTCCTAGGTACAAATTTTAGCAATAGGAATTAGTTAACCCTTCATACTACAGCACTCATTCATTTTAAAGTTTAAGCTATCTAATAAAGTATATTAAAATCAATGTTGAATAACATTTCCTTACTGAGTTAGAGCCATGACGTCCGGAATGAGAAAGAAATCGCTGGAAGTGGCAAATATGGAATGTGTCTTCAATTAGTCAGTCAAGAACAGGTAGCATTCTTCTATAGCCGGTGGGTTGTAATATATTACTAATTTGTACACTTTAAACCGTACTTCTACGGTAAATTAATTTATACAATTCGATTCAAAATGAAATAAAAACCATAAACCAACGGGCAAAACAACCGACGCAACTCTTTACCTAAAAAACTAAAAATAAAATAAACGTGATAATGGCTGTGTTCCTTGTCGTCTTGTCGTCGTGTCGCGTTATTTGCAACATTTTAATAGACTACTTTTGATGAGGGTCGAAACGAGTGGAGGCAACGCGACTCCTCCTCAAAACTAGAACGACAACTAATTTTAATTTTTTTTTTTTTTCTGCAAGTAAAGCAAACTGAAGTTGAAACAACAATCTTTTTATGCTCAGAAATTGAAAAAAATTGACAAGGTTGTGATGTAATAGTGTATTTTTAAGCTTTAATTTAATGAAAAAAACATAATAGAACGATTAAATATTCAAGGAAAATTATTTCTATTTCATTTCATTTCATTACACACATTATAAATAAGACGTCGATAAACCAATTTTTATCCTGAACCAAACTTCTTTCATTCTTGTTTTTTTCTTTCAGAAACAATTTAGATTCATTACAGTTTACGTCTTCTTCCTAAAATCTGCCATGATCTCTTTAACATTAATGTTTACAGGGGTAGCAGTTGCCATTTCAAATTGCATCGGGAATGGATACTCCTTGAACTGCGAAGCGCTACAAAAATAAAACATACATATTAGCATTACGTGTGAATATAATAATTCATTGACAACTTGAGTAATTGAAAATTACAGATGTCTTACGTGAAATAATGGAAAATTCTTTTATTCTGCTTATTCAATTCTTCCATCAGTGCCATGTCTTCCGGTTCGAGAGTAAAATCAAAAACGTTCACATTTTGTTTAATACGAATCGGTTTCTCGGATTTAGGAATAGGTACAACACCTAATTGGATCTGAGGAAATGGAAATTTTCATAAAAATATCGTATACATATTACCAACTCAAGCGTCTAGTTATCTAATGACTCACCAAAAATCGAAGGGTAATTTGACTGTTGCTTTTACCATATTTCTCAGCTAATGCTGATATCGTCTCGTTAGTGAAAACACTATCGTTGTAGCTCACTTGGAACGAACTCAATGGACTGTACCCTTGTACTACAATTTGTTTTTCTTTACAAAAATCCAACATTTCTTTTTGATCTATAAAAGGATGACACTCGATCTGTAAAAGTAGGAAATGTATGTATCAAAGTTATCATTTGGAAGCCATTTATGCGATAGGTACTCATTGTTAATTCAGAACAAAACTTACTTGATGAGCTACAGGTTTGAATTCGGCGATTTCTAAAATCCGTTCTATTTGAGCTTGATTGAAATTCGAAATCCCTAAGCTCTTAGCGTAACCTTTTTTTACACATTCTTCCATCGCTTTCCAAGTATCTTCGATAGCAATTTCTTCTTCAACACCAATCAAAGCAAATTCCTCACCCTATGAAATTTCGAAAATTTTAACGCTTATTTACGTTCCTATAAGAGAGACTGAATTACCTTGTAGGCGAAAGGCCAATGCATCAAATACAGGTCTACATAATCCAAACCTAACTCTTTTAATGATTTTTGTAATGCCGGTAAAACCTTTTCAGGTTTATGCTGTGTATTCCAAAGCTGGAAAAAATCTAAAATTTTAACAAACTGTTGGTAGAAGATGAATTTACTTTTTATCGGAATTGAATGCTTACTTTGCTAATGATAAATAGGTCTTCTCGCGTAACAGTACCATCATCCATCTTCTCTTTCAAGACTTTGCCGATAGCAGCTTCATTGAAGTAAATAGGAGCAGTATCGATTAAATAGCATCCTGCTTTGATGGACATTTTCACCGTAGTTCTAACATCCTTAGCCTTTCAATTGAAATAATTAACGGTATATTTTTTAAAAAACATTTTCGATCATACAGGTACAATGAAAAATTTACCATGAATGTTCCTATACCGATGGTAGGCATGTTCGCACCATTATTCAACTGCACTTTTGGCACATCAATTTTTTGTACTTCTTCCATATTGTTTGGCTAGAAAAATAATTTTAAATGAATGTTATTTTTTGCCACGTTTCTAATCCAAGTATATAACGTGTAGATATGAATAAGAAAGAAAAAAGAAACACGTAATATGCTTTTAGGTCGACACACGCGACAATTAGTTAGGTATTTGAATTTTTAAAATTGAAACTTTAGTTAATTTAGATAAAAATCACCTTATTTTTGGGAGATGACTCGTTAGTAAAAGTTTCGTTAGAAACACACTGTGAGCATAGGTTACTCAATGAAAACAGGTTATCAAGGAATAAAATGACACCTTTTCCGTTAAAGGTAATAATCATTCACAGAACCGATAAAATTGTCATAGTTGAAAAAATAATCTATACAACGACAGCGTAAAATTATCACATATTTTCAAGGCTTACGTGTCGAACAAGTTTGAAAAGATATAAAACCACGTACAAATATATTTACTCAATTTACAAAAGTACTAACTTATGAGGATACATCGTCGTCTTAAACTTCTTCAGAATTCAATTGCAAATGGATATTCTTCAAACTTTTCGAACCTGGCAAAAATATTGTTCAGTTTAATTAAATCCCTTATTTAGTCCAGTCGTCGAATAGATAGAAGATAAATTCTAACCTTTGCTGAGGATTACATCGTAAATTTCTATGTATTTCTTCAATCGTTCGAATATCTTCATCAGTTAGGGAGAAATCAAACGATTCGAAGTTTTCTTTCAAATGATCCACGTTAGAAGACATCGTCACAGGAATAATTTGAAAATGAGTCTATAAGTATAATTTCAATCGGTGAAAATTATGATTAGATATTGTAAATTATACTCGATAAAATTCCAACTAACCAGATATCTGAAAACGATCTGAGCGGAAGTTTTATTATATTTTTCGGCAACTCGTTTCAGAGCTTCTTCTTGCAATAAGTTCAACGAGTAAAATCCAGGTCTGTACAGGGGACTGTAGGCCATCGTCTGGATACCACGTTCTCGGCAAAAATTGATTAATTTTCTCGGGAAAAAATACGGATTACATTCGACCTAGATATAAAATATTCGCATCAAGTGCACCGTATTCAGTTTCATCTATTCAGGAGATCATTTCAATTCATTCGAGAAATTATACCAACTTGATTAACAACTGGTTTCACTGTGGCTATCTTGTGAATTCTTTCAACCTGAATGCTGTTGAAATTCGATACTCCTATGCTTTTGGAAAATCCTTGGATTACACACTGTTCCATCGCGACCCATGTTTCTTCCAGAGTTACGCTCGTATCTTCTATAAAGTTATTCTTTTCGATTTCATTTTCGGTAGGCTGGGGCAAAAATTATGTGATTCATTAGCACTGAAACGTTGCTCAATTTTCAAGAAAGTTCAGTTCCTGAACTTCAAACCTTGCAAGCGACTGGCCAATGAACCAAATACAAATCCAAATAGTCCAATTGCAAATCAGCCAATTGCTTTTTAATCGCTGGTATTACTTCGCTTGGTCGATGACATGTGTTCATCAGCTAATGTAGCAAAAAAAAAATTTCATCCAGAGGATACAGAGAAAGTTGTTTCGTATGAGATAAACAACATATAATTTATCTCGCTTACCTACCTTACTGACAATGTAAAGATCTTCTCTTTTAAAAGTACCCTCTGCAAATATTTTGGCAAGGCATGATCCCAGTTGAGCTTCATTTTCGTAATAGCGAGCTGTATCGAATAATCTGAATCCTATATCCAAGCCGGCTCGTATAACTTTTTCTAAATCAGCCACCTGTAGATCGTATCCGATTAGTATGAACAACTCATCGAATTGATAACGATGAATTCTTTACCTTGTATGTTCCTAACCCTATGGGCGGTATTTCTGATCCGTTGGATAACTTCACATTTTTAGACATTTCAAAAACGTTTAATTTTTAGGTTTAAGAAATAAATTAGACTAACAATCTTAGAAAGTTTCGAGATGATTAATTTTTCTTTCATTCTTCGTCATACTACACTGAATTTATTCACATTTCTGATAACAGAGATTGGATTTGTGCTAGCTCGTGTTTTTAGCCGCTAGTCGTGAGGTGTCTACGCATCAATCAGATGGTATAGTAGGCAGTAGCTAAAAATTTGTACTTTGTACATGGTTTCTTCACCTTTTTTTTTTTACAAATGAGTAGTTATAACCCAAAATAAAAATGAATAAATAAACGAAAGCTCACGTATGTAAGTATTTAATTACAAAAGAAAAATTCACCCACTTCAACAGCTTTCTTTTCCATACAACATATTTTAGGCTGAGAAAAAATTCAACGCAGCTATACATATAGGTATTATCAAATGTTATTTTTTTCGGCACCTTTTTCCTGCAATACATACGAGGAAATCGTTTCATTAAAGAAATTACGAAGTAAAATATTGAACCAATGCTTGCCAAACTTACTACAATAACACCTCCAGCGAACTAAAAATTTTCTTTTTCTTACTTGTTTAAGTAGGTATAGTTGTAGTGCCATCTTCAGTTTTTCTATTTTTGCTGCTTCTTTCCTATAAGCTTCTTCAGCTTTGAGCTTTTCTGCTTCAGCCGCAAGTTTCTCCTGTTCAACTCTAGTAAGAAAGTTTTACCAAAGGAAAATGACACGTTGTACAGGTTTGATGGGGAGAATCCTGCATTTACAAGAAATTTGAAGAGGAGTACGTAGAGGACTTGCCTGAAAGAGAATAATTCTATTGGGGGAGATGAAAAAAAAATGAAAAACATTCTACATATAAAAAGCAGCGTTTTTTAAAAAAGTTTTCGTCTACTTCAATAGATTTTATGAGGTTTTTTATTATTTTTTTTTTTCGACCAAAGTATGAGGTTTACCACAATTTTGAAGAGAATAATTTTATTTCTTTTCAAAAAATAAAAGAAGGGCAGAGACTCAATTTTAAATAAAAAATTTGTATAAATTTTAATTACTTATAACATATTAAGCAATAAGATAAGAATAATATAAGGTAAGTATATGTATCATCTATAGTTACAGAATTGTTTCACAACAGAGATAAAATTACCTACGGTACCTAGGTAATCTTAATTGTACCACCAAGATAATTTCTCACGAAAATAAATTCAAAACGAAGCATAAGAATGAAGATAATTATGCTTCCACTCCAGTTTCTTGATTCAAAATTCAAAATTCAATCCCAAATGGAAATTCCTTGAAATGTTTTGCCCTATAAATTGTTTTAAAAATTTGGAAATAAGAGTAGGATAATATGGATAATGTACGTACTACGTATGGTACCTAGCTAACAATTTAGACACCACTTACGATTCAAATGTCAAACATCTTAAATTCTTGTTCAGAGATTCCAACTTCACAATATCTTCTTCACTGATGTTGAAATTAAAAATATCAATGTTTTCTTTCAATCTTTCAGGATTTTTAGATCTAGGAATCGGAATGGTACCGAGTTGAACCTTAATAAAAATAAAAGCATATCATCAAGTTTCACACTTTCTTAACAATACTGAAAAATTGATGAATTTTGAATTTCATTCATCAGATACGTACCAAAAACTTTAAAATTATTTGACCCATAGTTTTTCTGTATTTTTGACTCAGCTCTTTGATAATTGGTTCATCGAACATATTCAGTCCATGATTTTCGCCTCCTTTTCTACTCATCCCATAAAATGGACTATATCCCATGACGAGTATACTTCTTTCTTTACAGAACTGAATTAATTTTTTTTGATTAATGTATGGGTTACATTCAACCTGAAAAAGTTCAAAGATTTTCACCCACATTTGAAAAATTTACCTACACCGTTTCTACCTTTCTTAAAATTACCTCATTTACAACTGGTTTAATCGTGGCTATTTTCAAAATTCTTTCAATTTGCACGCTGTTAAAATTAGACACTCCGATACTCTTGGTAAGACCTTGTTTAACACAATCCTCCATTGCAAGCCATGTTTCCTCCAACAAAACTTCCTTGTCTTCTTCTAAATTAAGTATTTCGTATTCGTCTTCTGCCTAAAAAATACGTGATTTGAAATATGTACCTAATTTGATTATTTACCAAATTGTATTTGTCACTGATTCAGAAAAAGCAGTACTTTGCCAGCTATAGGAGAATGTATTTGATACAAATCCAAGTACTCGAGCTGTAAATCCGCTAATGACCTTTTAATGGTAGGAATCACATCCTGTCGCTTAAGCTTCGTACTCCACAACTGCGAAAAAAGTTGAAAAATTGTAACTTCTGAGGATATTCTAGGTACTCACTCTATGGAATCATAAAAGTTTACTTTGCTAACGATGAAAATATCTTCTCGTTTAATTTTACCTTCCTTCAGCTTATTACTGACAGCACTACCGACTTGTTTTTCATTTCGATACATAAAAGCTGTATCGATCAGCCTGTATCCGAGATCGATGGCCAATTCTACAGTTTGTTGTGTTGTTTCCTGCACAGATATATAAGATTTTAGCTAAAGTTGACCTAATTTTGATCAATACGTATGTACTTACCGTAAAAGTACCCAAAGCTATTGGAGGAATTTCCAAACCGTTATTCAGTTTCAAGTTCTGCGCCATGATCGTATCGAAGAAGAAACTCGTAACGTGAAATCAACTCGTATACTGGCTTGCGTTTGTCGAAATGGTAGCGCGTATTTTTTTAATATACTGACCTTGGTCCGTATTTATCTACTAATGTTTTCATTTGTAGCAGCAAGACCGGTACCGTGGAAACAGTTTAGATTATTCTTTAGGTACTTAGAAAAAACAGTTCGAGCTAGTACGATAATCCAATGTATATCCGCGGATGAAAATATCAAGCACATTGGTCAGCAAAAAAAAGGTAGGTATTCATTCATTTCAAAAATGTACTGTTCGTAACTTTTTCTTCAATCTAAATGAAAATTACGATTATATTAATTTTTGAAAATAATAAATAATAAAAAAATCAAAAATTATAAAAAATTTAATGAGGTTACTCATGGTAACATAATGATATTTTCAACAAAAATAATGATACCCATAGTATTTTATGCTCAAGTAACTTCACAATTCACAGATAAGATTTAAGGTAAGTACCTAAGTAAGTATACGTTGAAAATAAAATTATAAAATACACCGGCTCAATTATTCATTCACTTGGCAATTAAAATTCAATTGCAAATGGAAATTCCTTATAAGATTTTGCGCTGCAACCAAAAAATAGAATTTCTATTAATACACTGCTCACAATCTCGTATACCTATGTAATTATGATAAGATTATTTTAAACTTACAAGGCCATGGTCACGCATCTTAAACCTTTATTCAATGAATCCAGTTTGGCGACATCTTCTTCGCTAATACTGAAGTCAAAAATTTCAAAATTTTGATTCAATCTCACAGGGTTATCAGATTTAGGAATCGGAATTGTACCAAGCTGAACCTAAAACATCATAATTAAAATAAATCACCCATCTTATTAACGTAGGTAATTAACATAATGTAAATTACGTTACCAAATATCTGAGTATAATTTGACCGGCAGTTTTATCGTATTTTTCGCTAAGTTCCAGGATGATTGGTTCCTCGAACATGTTCAATCCGTGCCCTTCACCTCCCAATTTGCTGAGTCCGTAAAATGGGCTATATGCCATGATGAGTATATTTTTTTGTTTGCAGAACTCGATTAATTTCTTCTGATTCAAATACGGATTAACTTCCACCTGAAAAATAATCACATTTTCAGGTGTCTTCATAATAATGAAGGTGCTTTACAGACTGCTAAGTGCTACTCACTTGATTAACAACAGGTTTAATGGTGGCTACTTTTAAAATTCTATCGATTTGTTCGCTATTGAAATTCGATAAGCCAATACTCTTGGTCAAGCCTAGTTTGACACATTCTTCCATTGCGAGCCACGTCTCTTCTAATGTAACTCCCTCGTCTTCTTGTAATTTGAATATTTCGTATTCATCTTCAGCCGGCTATATTGCAAATATCAATTAATTTTAATCAAGTTGGATAAATAATATTCATCACTGATCAAAAAACAATAGATACGATACCTTTGCAGCGAATGGCCAATGGACTAAATATAAGTCCAAATAATCCAGCTGTAAATCTGCTAATGATTTTTTGATAGCTGGGATCACATCATCACGTCTATGCTTGGTATTCCACAACTAGATATCATTATGCAGACGCGTAAAAAAATTTATCCGGTGTAATTTGTAGCGTAAAATTTCTAAAAAAAATAGTCGTCTTTCTTACTTTACTAACGACGAACAATTCTTCTCGCTTGATTTTACCTTCATTTAGCTTCTTACTGAGAGCTACACCGATTTGTTTCTCATTTTGATACACAAAAGCTGTATCAATAAGTCTGTATCCCAAATCTATACTCAATTCAATGACGTTTTCTAATCCTTTTCCCTGTAAAAAAAGTAAAATACAACCGAAAAAACCAAAATCACATTAATAAATTGAGTACTCACTTGATATGTACCCAAACCAACTGCTGGAATTTCTAGACCATTGTTAAGTTTCAAACTTTTCGTCATGATTTTTCAAAAACGCCGACGAACTACGAGGTAATGAAGCTTATTAACAATTAAGCGAGCCGACGGAATTGAAAAAAATGCGAGTGATAAGAGAAAGCTTACCTGTTTTGATGAGTTCTTATCAGATGAAGTACATACCGAGTATCAGGTCGTCCGGGTTCATCAATTTCATGAAATATACAATGCAGAATATTGCAAGTGCACTGCGATAACGTCGAATGACCTTGATTTTGCGATGTGGATTATGTTATTCTTCTAGGTATTAAATTTCCGACACAATATAAGTGGATATTTAATACTCGTAAGAGGTTATTCACCTCCATTCGACTATAGTCTTTCTTCCTCTCCCTTCATTTACAACCGGTATAAAAATATTTAATTTAATCAACTCAAGAAAAAGAAAAACACATACAGAGAACGTGTTCTATATTCGCAACATCACATGCGCAAATGAAGAATTCGTTAAAGATAACTTATACATTAGAAGGGACTTTTTTGGTACATAGGTGACCCATAAACACAAGTACATAACAATAAAGAAACTAAAGAATAATATTATATACTTTACTAATTCCTTTATTCGAAACAATGATGCGTACTTTACAAGATTAAAGTGAAAATACAGCTCGTCATTACTAAAAGTTACAGATATATTTTATTTAAAAATATAAAATATAAATAAGTACAAAATCGTTAAAGAAAATACACCCTTCGATACATATTGCACTGCATTAGACGATTAGAAACTTATTAACATCGCTTCGCTGGTATTTTGTTCGACCGGACAATAGGGACATTTCAACCTACAGCATTGATCATATTCGAAACAATTACGCACCAGTTATTACGAAAATAAATTTACCAATATTAATACTTACTTATTCGCGTTATTGCCTAATTTATTAAGAGCATCTCTAGATATGACATGCCCGCACACTAGCCGCATCGGAGGATTCAATTCTGAGCTCTGTTGTCTTAATATGGGACATGCGAAAACCGAATGGTATTGGTGATCCGAACCTATGTCGATTTCAATCTAAAAAATCAAGCATGGAAACGATCAATTTAACGATACTGATATGTGATATGCGATACAAAAATAACAAATATAAAAAAACCAACTGGTAATTCATCTTTTCCATTCCAGATTCCGGTAACCTGCCTTTGTTGCATGACATGTTTGATATTCAACAAAGCAGGAAGGGCATTACATCCGGCATTTATACTACAAAGTGAAAATGCAAATTAATAAAATAAAAATTCAAAAATTAGCTCGAGTTATTAGGAATTCGTCGCAGAAAAGATGACACTCACCATATACTAAGCGGACTATCTATACTTAAACCCAAAAAGTTGCAAGCATCCCTCATGAATAATTCGTTGATTTCGGCCCATAACGTAGGGGTCAAATAATGAGCATAAGGAGATCCGGATAACCCTTGAGGTAGATAAAGGAACATGCCCATTAAATTTTGAATCTCTTTTTCATGAGACTGGACATACTGCGTAAGATGAGTACGGGCATACTGCATCGCTTCGGCTTGATGAGACATGCCTTGTTGAATCAACGTTATGAATTGCAACTGATGCAATTTAAATTCTAAGCTTGAATTCTGTAATGGTAAATTTCCATTACGTATTACAACCGCGAGAATTAAATTCACCTACAGGTTGAGACAGGTTTAAGCATACCTGAGTTTCGAGGTATTCTTTATGCTTGACAGCCCATTGTAAAGCTGGAGTAACATCTCTCTTTTTTAGACTTTCGAGAATCTTATTTATTTCCGAAAACGGTTCGGTTTTTTCTTCTTCTAAGGTTAAACCAGCCTCCTAAAATGAAAACGTTATCGATAAACTCTACAGTGATAAGACGCGATTCTAATTTAAATATTCGCATACCTCGGCTAAATATTCGGCTATATCGAGCATACCCTGTTGGTAAAAATGTTGGCATATCACTTGATTTAATAATCTTTCGTTTTCACCGCCGCTAAATACATCCTCGCGGCTGCACGACGCAAAATCGGCTGTGAAATGCTAAAAAAAAGATACAAAAATCGTTAGAAGTCGAATAAATGTTTAGGTTTAGGCTATAAGCGAATACCTTGTACGATACGTACTCGATCGATACATTTTCCCACTCGAGAGACGGAACTATGCAAGTCCCTATGGTCAGTGGTTAGCCGCTGAACTGTGTCTCGGACTTTATTCAATGTTTGTTTTACGATAAGAACTTGCTGAACGCTTAGTTCATGGTCAGATGGACCTAAAAATTCGACAACGTCCGTCATACGTACGAAAGTAGGTAAAATGCAAACAAAGAGATTTTCCCTGTGACATACATTCGATCAAGTTTACATAACTGATCGAGATACGTGTAAAAATTAGACCAACGATAGAGTATTCTGAACAGATTATTTCAACAGATGACGAAAAACTATCGGAAACTTTACATATCGAGCTATTCAAGTTTGAATAGAAAGTAAGATAAAGGTACTCACAAAGTTCGAATTCTTTCTTCAAGTTTTCTACGTGATTAGTTATATCTTGTAGCACTCGGCTGGCGTGATCGTTTATGGTGTTGAATTTCGTCAGTATTTTATCAACTTCTCGCTCAACTCCTAAACACGAATCCATTTTTCGTAAAAAAATTAAAGTTCAATACGAAAGTTCAGCTTTGTTGTTTTGTTTACATGATTTTTCTGTATTGTAAATTTTGTAAGGTCGAAATTTTTTTACGTTCATGGCAGCTCACAGACGCAAACATGAACAGATGCGTGAGATCTGCTGAGTTTGTAGTTTAACGTTTTAGCGCCAGGATCGCTTGCTGATGTTCTCTTTCTGTGAAATATTATCCATCACGGTCGTAATACGTCTGTGAATAATATTATTTTGGTTTTTGATTTTTGAAAAAAAATGTGGAAAATGGTGAGATTTTCTTTTTTCTTTTGGATGATTTAAATTGAGAAACACGTAGATTTATGATTTTACTTCTTTTCTTTTCATTTTTGTACTCATTAGTGCGCTGTAATTTCAATTTTTGTAGTGTCCGCAAACCAACGAACGCAGTTCTCCTTCAATTTCATCGCAGACAAATTATCGTACTTCAGAATTTCATTTTCAAATGGTTGCCTATGCACCGAATGAAAACATGATCAACTAGGATCAAGGATCAACATTCAAGATCTGAACGGGAATAGACATAGACCTGACAAACAAACTCCCCCCTCCCTCCCTCGAAATATATCGTGTAAGTTAACTGTCAAGTACATATTTTCCACTAATTTGCAAAAAAAATTAATGAAAATAAAATTAATTTTATGTATTGAAGACTGAAGAGTAGAGTACACCCTCTAAAGATCAACCTCAAATCGTCAAGTCACACTCATAGATCTACAGCTTCATTTTCGAAACCTCCTTCTACACAAATAGAATGAATGGAACTGCAAAACATTATTCAGTCATTCGCACAAAATACACATAACAATTCGCAATCAACGCTTTGAATAGGTACCTGGTACATTTACCATTACATCATTTAATTCCACAAAAATGTGCAATGATACGCTGACTAGGTATCGCGATTTTTCTACCGAAATTCACTAAAATTACACCCACATTAACGGAATTACGCGTTTCGAGATAATGAAATGTTCAAATAATTCACAAATTGGAATGTAATTCAACATTTACTGCGGTTATTATCTGAGCAACGGATCGCGAAATTAGCCCGAGGAACGCATTTCTTAAATTTTCAAGCTTAATGCCTATCATTACGACGGTATTATTATGTAATAAAATAACAAAAAGGTCCGAATAAATCTTTTTGTAATACCTTGTTCTTGTACGTACGACGAGTATATATTCTCAATATAGGGGGGAGGGGGGAGGGGACGTGTTTTCTCGACTACAACCTGTAAGCGTGTCCTGTGTTTGGTTTTTGCCTCTAGTCTTTTATCTTGCTTTCATATCTCACCCTTAGAAAACCTGTCGGACATTAGGTTTTATATTCTTTTTTCACGATCGTCGCAGATAAACCGAGCTCGCAGCGGTTTTTCTCATTTGATATTCATCAATTAAATATAACTTTCGTAACTTTACATATTAATTTTAAATTGAAAAAATATATACGTATATTCTTATCATTTGCACGCGGAGAAAGGCTTTAATTAGTCGAGAACACCGTATGGTATAAATATATCGAAGCAGATACACAATACGTATTACTTATTTATTATCGTTCGACGTCGACGTACACGAATCGTATAATATTTAATGTATTCACTATATGTACGAGCCGGCAAAATAAGTTAGCGGTAAAATTTGTCGAATATCTCGTAAGTGGATTACGGTGACGAGTCGACTTTTACTCTGTCGAAGTGACGAACGCTGGCTGCGGTTGATTTTAAATACAGGGAAAATGATAAACTGGGGATGGAAAGCTTATTGCTCGACGATATCGTATTCTCACGAGAATTGCGCTTTTTCTTTTTGTGCTTAAACGCGTTTCGCGCTAACAAGATTTGTCTCGCTGGGTATAAAATTAACCGCCATATTAACTAAGCGCATGCTACCGATAAAAATATTTTTTACCGCCGACGCCGTATTTAACAGGATTATAGTCTTTATGTATTCTTTTTTCTGGTATCAAGCTCTAGATGAGACGAATGAGATTAATAAACGGCGCTTTTACAACCTTCATGGACTGCTAATAAACAGCACAGTATACCGGACCGGAGAATAGAGCGAAAAAATAATAGGCCCGTTGAGATGAAGATTTTTCGACGTGTTGATAAATTTTAATGTCGCCGTTTGACGATTTTTTTTTTTCGAAAAAAAATTAATAAAATCAAGTAGGTACCTACGTATATTGTAAGTGCATACGTACGTTCGTATAATATGTACCCGGTAACTGTTCGCGAATACATTTTTTTTTTTTATTATTTTTTTTTAATATACCCCTTTCGTTTTAATTCAAAGTTTACCCCGGGTAGTGGCTTTAATTAGTTTCATTCTGGTGGTTGCCAAAGGCACGAAATAAGGGATACGAAGACGCGTGCACAATTCAAGCATAATTTGTTCCGCCAGTTCTGGAATAGGACACATCCCGAGGCCGTCATACAAGTTTCACTATCTCTTTTTGGTGCTCGGCGCGGTGCAGGCGTCTTCCACAGGGTGGGTAATCTTTCTGACAGTACAAAGAGAATTGTTATCATTGAACGAGGTACCTAATTTCGTCTAAACCGCGCTACGTACTCGTACATATTGCAATCTCCACGAAACTGGCGATGGCGCTTCTCTTTCTCATCTCCTCGTGGTACACAGATACGTCTTCGTCGATGGGTTTTCCTTCTTTTTTTTCCATAGGCCTGAAAAAATACGCAAGAAAACGCGTATTTATTAAGGTGGTAACATTCGATAAACCTCCGGCGGCGTGGATTGATCGCGTTCCGAGCATTGATTACCATTGTTAATCGTCGCCCAGCGCCGACTCGAAATGAATTTAACATATGCGGCGTACCGAATGGTTGCGCTCAATTACGCGACCACACAACCGAGACCTATTTTGTCCCTTTTGAAAAACTATTTTTTTTTTTTTTATAACAACGCGAGTAATGAGGCTTTTATCCCCTTCTGCTTTTATTCTGCTGTTTTGTCTCTTTCTTCCTTTCTCGCTCTCTGAATAAACAAAAGGTTTTTTTTTTAAGTATGTGTGACATATTTTGAATACTTACTTGTTTTCGTATACGTAATCGCGCTATTGTCTGCGTCTTAGCCACCAACATCGAATTGCGATGATTTGTTTCGCAGTTGATGATGATACTTTTCTCATTGTTAAATAAATTGATACTAATCTCGAAGTTATTCCGGCAAAACTAAACGAAAAAAATGAAAACATTCATCAGCTTATACATCAAAATTAATTCAAAGTGTAAAAATTGGGTTAACAATCTACCGCCGTTTCTTTTTTTTTTTCCTTCTTTTTTATTCACTCATTCAACAACCTCGTCAAAAGATGAAAAAAAATACTCGAACCTTATGGCTACCTATGACTATGCGTAGTACCTACTATAGTATCTTCATCACCTGCCATAATTGCACTTGGTCTTTTGAAAATAAAAAATCATCGCTGATTTAAAATTCCGTTTGTACATGGCGAATGTGCCTACATTACGTGCTTACAATTACATACGACTACATGTAGGTATGTGAGCCGTAAATTATCAAAGTATACAAGCATGAGCAATGGCGAAAAATAAAGGGTAATGTACCTCATACTGCGCTCATCGAAGTTAATAATTCATCTATAGCCGGTAAGTTGAAATGATTCTTTTGTCTTCATGATGAACTTAACTCTTGCATTTGAGTCAAGGGTGATATGCTCCATGATGACGTGCATTATGATGATGTTCCGATGCAACTTGAAAATATTCTCTCTGTGAGATTCGTAGTCGCGCAAATAAACTACCTATATATGGAAGTACGTGTAGTTCTGCAACAAAATAAAAAAAAAATGGAAAATTATTATTCATTATGTTTCTTTTTTTGATTAAAAATTCTCGTTTATGTATCTACGTTTGACGGAATAGCAAAATGTTGAGTTTGCTTTGATTCTAAAAGAATTTTTCATCGAGTAATTTTTCAAAAAATTAGATAAAAATTTTCAGGAATATTTTTCAAGATAAAAAAATGTTTTTATGGTACACAATAAAAAAAAAGACAGTGACGCTTTGCAACAAATTTTTTTTTAAATGTTAGAAAAGGAAAATAATTAAATGAATCGCGTAACATCACTTTCAAAAAAAAAATCATTTACTGTAAAAGGCACAAAAATATGGAATTCTTTTCATTCAAAAATGTGAAATTCTTTTTGCTCAAAAAAATCTGAAACTAAAAAAAAATTAAATCTAAAATTGATAGAGAAAAAATTAAATTAAATAAAATTTGAATAAAATAAGAAATGAATAAAAATCTTGTATTTTATGACACAAAAACCTGGAATTTTCGATTCAGAAATCTGTGCAATTTAAATTAGAAAATCTCGCACTTAACGACATACAAGATCTGGAATTTTTAAGAAAAATTTTCATTTAAAAATACTGTAGGTGACACGAGGACAAAATTTTTGATTTTAAATGCTGAGATTCAATTAAAAAATACTTATGGCGTTTTTCCATTTGAAAATCTAAGATTTTCATTTATGAATATTTTGCATTTTTATGACATAGGTACGAAATTTTTATTTTGAATTCTGAGATATTGGAAATTTTTCATCCAAGAATCTGGGATTTTTCATTCAAAAATCAGTGATGGTTCATTCAAAAATCTGGGGTGTTTCATTTGAAAATCTGAAATGCTTTATTCACAAATCTGGAATTTTCATTCAAAAATCTGGGATTTTTCATTTAAAAATCTGAGATTTTTTATTCAAAAATCTAGAATTTTTCAATAAAAAATTTGAAGTTTTCATCTAGAATTTCTCAATAAAAAATCTGGGATGCTTCATTTAAAATTCTGTAATTTTTATTCAAAAACCTGCAATCTATTCATTTAAAAAGCTGGGACATTTCAATCAAAAATTTGGGATACTTCATTCAAAAATTTGGGATGCTACATTTAAATCAGGAATTTTCATTAAAAAACCCACAATCTTTTCATTTGAAAATCTGGGATTTTACATTCGAAAATCTAGAATTTTTCAATAAAAAATCTGGGATGCTTCATTTAAAATTCTGGAATTTTTATTCAAAAACCTGCAATCAAAAAGCTGGGATGTTTCAATCAAAAATCTGGGACGCTTCATTTAAAAATTTGGGGTGCTACATTTGAAATTCTGGGATTTTTCATTCAAAAACCTGAAATTTTTCATTCAAAAATCTGGGATGCTTCATTTAAAATTCTGGAATTTTTATTCAAAAACCTGCAATCAAAAAGCTGGGATGTTTCAATCAAAAATCTGGGACGCTTCATTTAAAAATTTGGGGTGCTACATTTGAAATTCTGGGATTTTTCATTCAAAAACCTGAAATTTTTCATTCAAAAATCTGGGATGCTTCATTTAAAATTCTGGAATTTTTGTTCAAAAACCTGCAATCTACTCATTTAAAAAGCTGGGATGTTTCAATCAAAAATCTGGGATGCTTCATTTAAAAATTTGGGGTGCTACATTTTAAATTCTGGGATTTCTCATTCAAAAACCTGAAATTTTTTCATTCAAAAATCTGGGATTTTACATTCAAAAATCTAGAATTTTCCAATAAAAAATCTGGGATGCGTCATTTAAAATTTTGGAATTTTTATTCAAAAACCTGTAAGCAATTCATTCAAAAATCTGGGATGTGTCATTTAAAAATCTGGGATTTTATATTCAAAAGTCTAGAATTTTTCAATAAAAAATCTGGGACGCTTCATTTAAAATTCTGGAATTTTTATTCAAAAACCTGCGATCTACTCATTTAAAAAGCTGGGATGTTTCAATCAAAAATCTGGGACGCTTCATTTAAAAATTTGGGGTGCTACATTTGAAATTCTGGGATTTTTCACTCAAAAATTTAGAATTTTTCAATAAAAAATCTGGGATGCTTCATTTAAAATTTTGGAATGTTTATTCAAAAACCTACAATCTATTCAATTAAAAAGCTGGGATTTTTAATTTAAAAAGCTGGGATTTTTCAATAAAAAATCTGGGATGCTTCATTTAAAATTTTGGAATTTTTATTCAAAAACCTGTAAGCTATTCATTTAAAAATCTGGGATATTTCAATCAAAAATCTGGGATGCTTCATTTGAAAATTTGGGGTGCTACATTTAAAATTCTGGGATTTTACATTCAAAAATCTAGAATTTTTCAATAAAAAATCTGGGATGCTTCATTTAAAATTTTGGAATTTTTATTCAAAAACCTGTAAGCTATTCATTTAAAAATCTGGGATGTTTCAATCAAAAATCTGGGATGCTTCATTTAAAAATTTGGGGTGCTACATTTAAAATTCTGGAATTTTTCCATTCAAAAATCTGGGATGCTTCATTACAAAATCTCAGATTTTTCACTTAACATATCTGAAACTTTCATTCATTCTTCGAGATGTCAAACATTTGACATTGCTGACTCGAAAAACTAAGATTTAGGGAAGTTTTTCACTTGAAAATATTGGCTTTTTATTAAAAAATCTTGCCTTCAGAACAATAAAATTTTTCGATCGTTGATTTCAAAATCTAAGATTTTTGATTGATATTTATGGTTTCATTTCAAAAATGTGGGTTCCCTGGAATTTTTCATGGGAAAATGTGGACTAGTTTTTTGAAAATTGCGTACTCAAGAGTCGAGAGGCAAAAAATATTTTTGGATTGTTGATTTAAAAAATTTTTAATTTTTAATTTGGGAGTGGAAGAATTTTGATTTCAAAATCTTGTGTAACTTTGGTGAATTGGTTTTTAAATTCTAAAATTTTCCATTTGAAAGTCTAAAAAGCTTTACCTTCAATTTTCTACGAACTTATTACTGACCATGACCATATTATTCCAAGAAATAAAATTTTTTTCGAATAATTTTCATGCTTAAAGTTTGAATATTTTTCTGCGATGGGAGTTCTGAATTTTGAAGGCTGGTAGAATTTTCAGCAAGGTCGATATTCATTTTCTACAAACTAATATGCTAGTAACCTCCATATTTGAAGGTTTGAATTTTTTTTAGTAACGCGTTTTTGCAACTTTAAGAGTTGATAAAATTTTCAAAAAGCACAACTTTCAATTTTCTACGAGTACAAACTGAACATTAACCCTGGCCAAATTGCCCCCAAAAATCATTCAAAATAGGTAATCCGAATAACACTCGAAGTTTGATGTTTTGCGACAAGGATTTCGAATAGCCAGGAAAATTTTCGAAAGCTCAACTTTCATTTTCTACAAACTGACCATTGACCATGGTCAAATTTTGAAGAAAAAAAATTGTAGAATACCCAACTTTCACATTTTTGATAGTTGGATTTTGTTTTATGTCGCAAGTTTTCAACTTTCGAGGTCGATAAAATTTTCAAAAAGCTCGACCTTCAATTTTCTACAACGGAACATTGATCATGGTCAAATTTTGAACAAAAAGATTCTTTTAGATAAGCCGGTCAATTGAACACATCCTGCCCTCAATTCAAGTTCACCCACATCCCAAGTCAAAATTCACGTACTGTAGTAGAACGCGTTAGAACCTGCCTCGCAAAAAACTCGAATCAAACCCTCAATCACGCAAAGGCTCGTTACAAATTCATTTTTTATCACATCCTACTCCGCGCTTTATTTACATATAATACGCGCGACGACCGCGAATACAACATACACAAAAAAGTACCAAGGGTAACAGATGGCGGTTAGCGGTAACATTTTCATCTTTACGTAGTAATAATTTAGTTACGGTTATTTTTGATACTGGTAATAGGTTATTTTTTATCGAGAGGGTAGTTTTTTTTTCTCTGCAACGTTTATCCCTCGCTCGACTGGCGGAATAAAAGAAACCACCGATTATGATAGCCGTATCAATTTATGTCACAGCTAATAGAGTTACGGTATCGCGTGACTCTATCATTATCCAGCACATCGTGTAGCACTTCAGCATCATAAAATGATAGAAAATCAATTCGTCTCGTATACTGTAGCCTGCCCAATAGTAGGTACATTGGTACGTGAATCTGACTCTTTGGCCAGCACCTACAATTTACCTCTGCCCCTTTCTCTTCGTATCGCAGTCCATCAGATCGACGTAGGCTAGAGAACCCTATATTCGGTAGCTCGTATACGATTGTTGTAATTTTCAAAAATATGTGCATTGTATAAACAAAAAAGGGTTGGAATTTTTCACGTTTATCGACTGCGACAGTTGAATTGACGCGTCGTTTCTTTTTGCCCCGGTGTCTTTAATAATATAGCCGTTCATTTGTCAAGATGGTATTATACGAAGCTGACGTATGTAGTATGTCTATATGTACGTTTCATAATATCATTGTACTCTCTCGCGAATATGCCTAGAAATTCAACTACGAATTAAAACAACGATTCTTGCAAGCGGTTGGCTTTTATCCATACAAATGTTGGCTTACCGCACCAGAGTATACCAAGACCGCATAAACAATACGCTGGAATTGCGTGGTTCATTTTTATGCCACGATACCAGCGAATAATGCGAAAGATACGCTCTCGAGATTAACCCGGCCACCGCCTACGCCTTCATACACCTGAAAACTGCCAATATGTAATCAGTTCATCACTTTTTCTTAATCCAATTTTATTAAAGGAGAAAAAAAAAGTAGCTCGATCGGTTTCAATGCATAAAATAAACAGTCGAGGAGAAGAAGAGTTGAAATTAGGCTCGATTTCGATGAAAAGAGATGAAAGGTGAATTGGCAAATCTCATATCAAAATAAAATATCTACTTGACATGGCTAGAGTTTTATTCTGTCGTTGAATACCCAGATCCAGTTAACCATTAAATAGTATTATTAACTGAATGGCACATATCGTTCCTCGTGATAGGAAATAAAATGTACCAAACAACACATCACCAATGTCGAAATAATAAACATATTCAGCGAAAAAGATTTCTTCACGCCACACAAGGAAATACACAAAATTTATTTTAAAAAAGTACACAGAAAGTTACAATAAAAATCTGCATTTTCCTATACAAGCCAGCAAACGAATCGCCCAGGCCCAGTACACGACTGCCAGGTCGGTTTCCGACGACGGACCTGGTACTTTTAATAAATGAAGCACACCCTGGTGTATAAGCACTTACGCACAAGAGAGAATTAACGCAAAGTAAATATACCCGAGAAGACCCAAGCTCCGGTTTACCCCACGCAAAGTATATACCTAGGAATGGGAACGGATAACTCAGTATTTACATGGTTACAGTTTCGTACAATTTGTTGTGTACCCTTTAGATTCTTGCTTTAGAACTGCCTGTCGCCTGTGGCTAAAATCGGATTAATACCGCGCTTAACCCATCGCGTCATTACATTCTCTTCAATACACGCCGTTCTCAGCTGAATATCAAAGGAGAAAATAGAATCGGCGAAATGGAGCTTGAAAAAAAAAAGTATGAAAAATCGGACCAATTTTTTAGCTAGTCGAAGTAGGTATCTAATGGCTGAGAAACTGTTGCGAGTTGAAGAAAAATTGAAGCGGAGATTTGGGAATTTTTTTAGAAAACGAAGGTAGCATAATTTTTCAACCGAATAATAAAAAGTGCATTCAAAATCCAGAAATGGAGGAAATGCCTTGAAGCTTTATGAAAGGAAGAAAAAAAAACTGAAAACCATCCAAAATGAATAAACGACAATTAAAAAACACTCGCTTAAAAAAAATCCAAAGAGACCTTTTCAAATAGAATTGGAAAAATTTTTGAAAAGTCGAGTAATTTTGTGAAATTGACAAATTTTATGAAATTGATGAATTTTGAAACAACTGAAACAGAGAAGAATGGATAAATTTTAAAAAATTGATAAATTATAAAAAACTCATCAATTCTGAATGATTGGAAAATTTAGGAAATTGTAATGATGGACACTTATCAATTCCAAAATAATCAATTCTTCAATTTTTTTTTTTTTTCAAAAAAGATCAATAACTTCAACATAATAATCAGTCAATTTCTGATGATTTTACGCTTTTCTATTTTTCACTATTTTGAGGTAGAGGGGGTGCTCACAAAATTTGTCAAGAGTACTCAAAACTTTTTCAATTCTATTTAAAATTACTTTTTTTTTAGAACCCATGAGAATTTCGATTCATTTTTGGCCAAATTTGGAATAAATCAGTGACGCACGCAAGGGAGGGCTACGGGGCTAAAGCCCTCCCCAGACCTACGAAGTACTATAGGCGAAAACCATCTAAATGGATTGGCGATGCAAATAAGCAGAAAATACACTCTTTTAAAGCCAAAATGGCACAATTTTTTTCAAAATTTTCTCAAAATTTTGCAGGGCTGGGGCCATATCATTTTCAGATTTTCTGCAATTTTGGATGAAAAACAAAGAAAAAACTATAAATT
>FIZT01038392.1:1683-15607 GCA_900065295.1 Paracoccus marginatus
TTTTTTTTTGGGGGGGGGGGGGGGGGGTTCCATGACGTGTGAAAAATTGCAATTCAGGTGTTTGGTAAGATATTACTCCTTCTATTTCATGAAATTGAGCCAAGTTCATCGTAGTTTAGCTCATCAAATGGATGAAATTTGCTCAATACAATTTCAAGAAAGTTTAAGGACCCCTGCTCAATAAAAAAAGTAACATCCAAAGTTGCTCACGCAGACTTGGAATGAAAATAAGATGATCAGAATAGTTGAGATTTATGAAAAATATTTTCAGCGTAGTCGTAAAAAACTATCTCGAAATTGGTGAATTTTGTTTTTTTTTCAAATTAATTTTCGGAACTCCTGAGAATTTATTTTTACTATTCGTTACAAAAAAGACCAGCTGCATGAAAAAAATGCCTCGTAACCTGGCTAGGTACAGGTAGTTGCAAGGGTTTCGCGCCAGGTTGTAAAATGGTTGCAAGCAAGTTTTCAAAGTTATTGCAAGCAGGGTTGCAAGGTGGTTGCAAGCAAGGTCGCAAGCAAGGTCGTAAGGTGGTTTCAAGCAAAGCAAAGCAACGTTGCAAGCAATGTTGCAATGTGGTTGCAAGTAATGGTGCAGGCAATGATGCAAGTGAGGTTGCAAGCAATGTTGCAAGTGAGTTTGCGAGCAATGTTGCAAGTGAGGTTGCAAGTAAAATTACAGAATTGTAAGAAGGTTGCAAAGAGGTCGCAAGAGTAAGAAAGGTTGCGAGAAGGTTAAAATGTGGTTGCAAGGTGGTTGCAAGCGAAATTGCAGAATTGCAAGGAGGTTGCAAGGTGCTTGCAAATTTGAACAAATAACAGGGAGAACCATACAATGATGTCTAGTTGATGTATGATCCTTGTCACCATCCAGTGGGTACCATGGATTCTACCAAAACTCAACTTGAACGCTTTTTGGCTAAAATCATTATTTCCAAAGTTATAAGGGAAAATCTACTTTCACACAATATGGTACCTATATCTCACCCATAAAACTACTAGATTTTTCTGGTAATCCTCTCTTCGCTAGCGTTGCTCCGAAAAAAAAAAATAATAAAAAACCAACCTAATACGACCTAGTTAACCCCTTATGTTGATAGCGTCTTAAAAAAGCAGGTTTGTGAGACAATGTTCCCATGTTGACTCACGTAATACAGCAATGGGACCGAACACATGTTGTAGGAGCCTTTTCTACTTTTACCACTTGAAGCATTCCCATTCGTGTATTATACTACGTCTAATACGTTAATGGAAAATTTCACGTAGTCTTTGCCCTTTACCACTTTTCAATGGTTGAACATTTTGTATTTATTATTTTAAGGCCAGCATATATGTACAAGAAATGGACTAGGATGGGATGGGTGAAATCTGTAAAACACCTGTTGACTTGGTCCATGCTCTCGTACGATTCTTTTTTTTTCAAGTTACGGAGTTCGGTTCATTTGAAACACCTTTTCAATTTTTTTTTTTTTTTTTTTGTAACGAGCTGAACAAGTTTATGAATGTAGTAGGTATGTAAATTTGTGTTTTTTGATGTTAGAGTTTGGCCTTCTTATTTTTCAGTTATCTTTCAGGTAAGAGGGGGTGAAGCAAATAGTTTTACTACCAATTCTTTCAAAAATTGTTTTTTCGAATGATTTTCCTCGGCCAAGTTTTTTGTATTGTTTTGTTGTACTTTTTTTTATGTGAAAACTGCAACTACTCCAAGAAGTGATTCATTCCTTTTGCATTATCCCTGTTATTGCTTATTCATCTCTTCTCCCTCGTTTATTCAAAAGATCAATTTTTTTTTAGAAATTATTCGAGCCCTTGAACCAAAGTAATTATTAACTAAGGTTATGTTATGTTAGGTCAAGTTGCTTTGAAAATTAGTTTGAGTGCAGTTCATCATTTGTAATGTTCGTCGTGCATTGCAGGTTCATTCTCATTGGATATCTGACTGTCTGCTGCGTTGCGTTACCATAATGTCATTGCTCCGTTGCAATTCCATTGACCTGTCGAAGGTGAGTTATGTTTCTGTTATACTAGAACTTCGCGACACGACGCATCTTCATTCCGCGAAATTTCCAATACTCGCGTACTCAATTGTAAAAAAAAAGTCCCTCGCGATAATTAACTCGTCTATCTGCTAAACAATCCACGATAACGAAGTGAAAAAAATTCAATTCTTCTCGGAATTTCGCGCTAAGAAGCGAGGGGAAAATGCACGCTATTATACGGCGTCGCTGCTCGTCGTCGCATTGCGTGCGTAATCGTATCACGTAATTTACGCAACGAATAATTGATTTCCTTTATTTATTTATTTTTTTTTACGGTAGATTTTTATCAGATCGGTTTAATGGTGCCTGGGTAATGATACGTTTTCATTTAAACAGTATGTACGATTCCGTGCACTTGAATCGGTTTCATTGAGAGCACTCTCACTCTCGCTGGATAACCGCTACGAACGGGTTACTCGGTGTTCGCCATTCGGTTCGGTCGACGCTGTACTGCGCTATAGGTAGGTACGGTGCACTGCATATGTGTGCACGTACGGGTACGGGTATATCGATGTCTATGTGGTGTATAGTGTTTTTACTTTTTTTTTTACCCTTCTTCGTTTTTCTGTTCCTCCTCGCTGTCATATATACTTACTCGGTGTACCTACTCACCATTTCGAGACGTAATTTATTATCAAGGTTAACCTGTTTACAGTTTCTCGTCATTTGGTTTTTCTTTCTCATCGTGTACAGGTTTTTTTTTTGTTTTACTACGATGTGTAGACTGCAGCCGATCGCCGCATTATAAGGAAGATGTCGTTCTTTTTCATAAGTGAACGGCGGAATCTTATACGTATACTTCTGACTGTACATCTATACAATACCAAGAACTTATTACATGCTTATTTGTGACATGATACGAGATCGAAAGTGTCCTTTCTCTATCCCTTATTTTCTCTCTCAACTGTACAAAAAAAAAAAAACGTGATACAATATTACGAAATTCTTACGTCGCGCGTCGGATACTTAAAAGATGGCTATTAAACTCGGGGCAGAAGAAAAATATGTTAGTAGCCAGTCTGTGTTTGGTCTTCATCTTCTCACCTCTGCTGACGTGATGTGGCGTGGCCGAGTAGCACTAGCAGAGTTGATTTATACGCGATTCGGTAGTAGGTAGGTATCGTCATTTGTACACGCCATTCCGGTCCTTCATCTGGATTTGTTTTGTCTCTCTGTTGTGTTTTTAGGGAATTAATGGTCCGGATACCCATCGTGTCCTTTACCCCGATTAGTCTGCTATACAGATACGTTTGTTGATTTCACATTTCTGTCTTACTACCTGTCTAGCCACGGCAAACGAAAGGCTGGAGGGGGAGGTTGTCGATGTAATGTTTTGATCCGAATCAACTATAATCGTTTAGTGACGTATTAGGCGATGCTGATAACTGGCTTCTGGGTTGGAAAATTGAATTTCATCATCGTGAACTTTCATTTGGTCTGATTTTACTTTCAGTGAACTCGAAATATTTTTTGAGTCGGTGAAAAATTGAAAAACTCACATTCTCGGGTGATGAAGTAACGTAGGGTTTTATTTTTTGGTTTTTCTTTTGTAAAAGGACTGTGTAAAAAGAGCGACATTCCTGATATATCACGTATCATTTGGTAGAAGTCTAAATCCCACTTCAATTTGAAAACAAACGAGGGAACTTACACAACCTTTCAGCTCTGATCGAATCGAAATTTGGCTCATTGAAAAACCATGTCACCCAGATCCCTTCATAACCAAAAATTCAGCTCTCGAAACTGATTTTCACAAGATTTTCAATTCTTACAAAATTTTCAACTTCACAAAATTTTCAATTCTCACGTAATTTTCAATTCTCACAAAAGTTTCAATTTTTAAAGATATTTTAACATTTACAAAAATTTTTATTTGTACACATTTCTTCATTTTTATAAAAGTTTGAAATTTCCCATTTTTTTTATTTTTACAGAATTTTCATTTTCATTCTTACAAGATATTTAAAACTTTCAATTTTTACAATATCTATGTTTTTTGGATTTTCGGGAATTGTTCTGGAAAAATTTGTTCAGGCCAAAAAATTTTTTTCAAGAGTCTGGTCAATTCAGGTCCGCCTATTTTTGAATCTTCTTTTAATTCTCTACAAAACCACGTGGAAAGATCTCGAATTCGACCTATTTTGAGATGAGAGGCCTCAAAGTTGGATAATTTTTAGAAAATCACACTACAACTAAAAAAATTACAAATCTCTACCCCCAGTTCCTTGGAATGCTTGCGCGGAAATGACGACGATCCTTCCATTATGCTATCGAGGGAAACATGTAAAAAAATTTTGAGCAGAATCGGAGGAGCTAAGGCAAGATTTTGGTTGTTTCAACAGAAAATGAGCCAACATAATTACACATAAAACAAATGCAATTTTAACCTAGTTAAAAATTCATCAAACATCGTTCTCTGCACTTTAATAAACGAACATGTCGCATAAATGAACGCTAATTAGAATTCAATATACTGCTTGTAATTTTCATTGTAAACCTTGAAAAAATTATATGTGTCGCTCTATAGCAGTCGATTCACATCAACGTCTCAACTTCCTGTGGAAACTGAGGAAGTATATGAAGGGTCCACGGAAAGAACCGAGTAAGTCCAAAATCTTTCGAACTCGAGATTTTGGACTTACTCGGTTCTTTCCGGGGACCCTTCATATACTCCATGGAAATGTGCTGCATTGAGTTCGAGACCGCAATAATCGTTTCGCCAGTACTGACGATACGATACCAGTGCTCACGATTACCGTATTACGATTCTTGCTTACGAGACCGAGACCCGTAACTTTACTTATAAATTATTGATCGATTTATTGTAGTACGTACGTTCAAGAATAGAAATTGGAGTGACATTGAAATACTTGATCTGTAAGACCGTTCGTTGGAGCGCGTTAAAAAATCTTTCGCGGTGACCTTAAATAATGGCGATCGTAAACAGTTTTATCATCGGTAATGCGTGTGTACGTTGGGGTACTCGTATAAATACACGCGGACCATTGCATAGTATGTACTTGCCTCAAGATTACGAGCAAATACGCGGAATGGTTCTTAAAATCGTTACCTACCGTCGTATCGCAGTTGAGATAACGGTGTAGGAAACTTATGGCGAAGCTAGGCTATAAACGTTGACCAAATTTTCATGGTATTTCACCGTAAGAAACTGAGAGAAAATTTGTGACATGACGATGTGTGTACGACGTTGTTACAAGATCTCTCCTTTTGGGGGGGGGGGGGGGGGGGGGAATTTTTGGGGGGGGGTTGAGAAATTTTTGGTGCTTTCGAACGTTTCAATTTCGAAACTGGTTCGACTGTAGCTTTTTCAAGGCACGTGTCCTTGGCTTTTGAGAATTACAGTTTGTCGAGTAAAATTCCAGACTTTGCATGGCCTCCTTTTTGCTGACTCGAATGATATTCTTGATTTTTTCTCAAGTTTTGGTAGCAAAAATGTGTGACTTTTGAGCCAAATGCCTGACTTTGCATGACTCTTCACTCATCTGATCACTTGATGGCCCAATGCCTGATTTGCATGATTTGCCTGGTCGTTAGACTTCCTGAACTCATGGGATGAAAATTTTTTAATTTTCAATTCCGTCAAACTTTTGTTTAAAGATTTTCCTAATATCTTCGTAATTTGAAGAAGTTATTAAATTTCCACTCACGAATCGAATTTCTAATCCAGTTTGAGGTTTGAATACCTTCTGAATTAAAATTTGTTCGATTTCCGTTCCGAATACCTTTAACCTATACCAAAAGGTACCACAAGAATGAAAAAATTCTCTAGGTCGGCGTTCCCATTCATTCCATCGAAACCCAGATCAAGCTCCGTGATAGGTCCGCAGCTCAGGAATTTCTCAAACGTAAACAGCTTTCGACTTCGGTTTTTTTTCCATTAGTCATACTTTCGTTTTTAAACCATCGCAATGGTAACAAAGGGAGAAAAAAATACCGAAAGAAAAAAAAAAGGAAGAATGGAAAAAGCGGCGCAGTCGTCGAATTATTAACGAGTCGATTATTTATTCGGCGCTGTAAAGTGGTTTTTGGCTATCGGCTGGTACACGCGAGAAGTGGAAGTGTTTTGAAATTTTTCACGTTGAAAAATTGCGCGCGCGACCGACCCCCGGCCCGCGCCTTCCGTCTACCAAAATACGAACGAATCGTTCGCGCGTCGGAGGTTCGTTTGTGTCGGCCGAGTTGACGCGCTTGGTCGTCTTTATCGTGTGTATTCGTAGTGTACGTTCTTCGTTCGCGCTCGGTGGATTTTTTTATCGGTCTCGCGAGGTGTAGATTGGTCCGTCTCTCTGAGGTTCGAGCCGGCTACTCTGATTTACGAATCGATACCGTGATCGTGCTTTTTTTTCTCAAGTATCGAGCCGAATTTCTCACTTAGTTTGTGGCATTTGGGGATTAAGTGACGTGGTGTAATTTTTTTTTCGACTATATATTTTTCCTCGGGCATCGAATGCCAATTTTCTCGCTCCTCCGCATCTAAATATACAGGTATGTAAAGTACCTTTGCGTTATTTTTTTACGTCTTAATTTTTACATATTTTTTTTCAATTCTTCGAAGTCGTTGTACTCGTTACACGTGCCCCGTACAATTCGGTTCGAATTTTACGACGAGAAGGCACGCGATCGACGTATAAAATTCGGATATATCGGACGAGATTCGCACCGCTCCGTAACAGGTGGTGTTTTGGCAGAAGCGCGACAAATCTCCGCATTCTAGACGCGGTAATTTTCTCTTTCACGGCCGCGCCAGACCGCTGCTACGTTTGTCTGCGTATTATACGAGAAGAAGAGGAGAAAAAAATAAAAACAAAACAAAATCACGACGAATGAAAGTGAAAGGTGGTCGAGCACGCCAGTGAATTTATAGCGAGACGGTACGGTCGTGTCGCCTCGCCGGCCTCGCAATATACCGACCGACCGTTATCAACTGTGGCGAATTATCGTCGATATAATACTCGTTCCAGCTTCGGCTTCTGGAGAATTTTTCTCATTGTCGTAATTAAACGTTACGACCGCGAGGAATTAGGAGGAGAAAAAAAAACAAACTCGTCGACGCGTCGGTTGTCGTTATCAAACAGCCCGACGACGCAGATGCGTATGCACTCCTATGAATTGAAATTGATGCTGCGATATAGTAGCGTATATGACTGTGATATTTTGATAGAAGTATTCTCTTCCCTTATCAATTACACCAGAGAGGACGGTTTCCCTCTTATTTTAGTCGTTTTCTCGCGAGATAAACTCGACGTTGGTGGGACCCCCTCGGTCCTCTCCTTACATATCGCGTTCACCGTACACGCGAGCGTTGGCTCGTCGCGTACTTACACGTAATCGCCGTATTGTTATGATAAACAAGTGGAATTGTATTTAAATTTCAAATTGTTCTCGGTCGAGTGGAATAAACCATTTAGATTATGTATCGAAATGAGAAGCTTTGTCGAGTCGTATAAGCTCAACTTATAGAAAAAAAATATAGGCATTGATAAAAAACAAAAAAAACCTAGTCAGACAAGAGCCACGGAGAACTTTACTCCGTATTGGGATAAATTTGGAGTGCTCGTTGCGGCGGTTATTGAACCGTCCAAGTATTTGTAAGTAAGGTGAGACTTGTTGGTATTTCCATGTTTGGTTCTCCTCCTACCCATCTTTTACTAGTCGTATCTGTCGAGGTTTACCGGTGTAATTTCGCTTTCTACGGATGTGCGATGCGAAATCTTTCGACGTGAATCAGTATATTCGTTCGTAGGATTCCAGTCTATGTGTGATTCAATCTTTTCCTTTTTTTTGGTTGATCAGGTGTGTGGTTTCTAGGGTGCCGTAATAATATGTTGCTGTAAAGACATTTTAGAGATTTGAAAAGCATCTTAGGTGGTTCAGAAAGAGAATTATGGCGCTGACTGTCGTGTGTAAATTTTTTGTCCTGGAAAAGTGCATTTTATCAAGCATGATTTTTCGAGAGTAGCTGCCAAAAATTGTCAAGTTCTTGAAATAAAAATTCAAAAAAGTATAGTTATGATTATTTTTTTCGTATTTTTTTTTTTAATTGTGAAATTTTTTTCACAATTTTTTCTAATGTTTTAAAATAAAATTTTTTTCCAAAATTGATTCTGCCAAGATATTTGAGACAATTTTGTCACAAATGAATTTTAACCTAATTCTGACAATTTTTTGAAAAACATATTTTGGCAGAGTTCTGACAATCAATTTCATCAAAAATGAATTTCGATAAAACTGTGGTAACGTTTTAAAAATAATAAATTTTGGCATGATTGTGTTATTTCTGTTTTTTTCTTTTTTAATGATTTTTGATAATTTTTCACATTTTTTTCAAAAATACTTCCAGACAAAAATCTGATAATTTTTCCAAAAAATATATCCTGACGATTAGAAAAAAAATTGATAAAATTTTGATAATTTTCTCAAAAACGAAAGAAAAAGTCTGACAGTTTTTCGAAAATCAATTTCGACAAATTCCTTCAGAAATGAATTCTAATGAAATATTCATAATTTTTGTTTGAATCAATTTTAATTTGATTCTGACAATGAGTTTTTTTTTCTAAATGAAGAGTACTACAAAATGCTGACACATTTTTTCTACGATAGGTTTTAACCAAAGGGATCCCCGGTCAAGATGGATGAATCTGCCTTGAAGCTACTTTTCAAAACTAACTACCTATCAGACATTATTAAAGGCACCAAAAAAAAATTCAGGGCGAATTTTTCACCGCCCACCCCATCTCCTCTTCTCCTCCTCACAACCCCAAAATATCGTCTTTTTCGTCGAAAAATCCCATTTTGGTACCTAATGAACCGAAAATTTTGAAATTCATACGGTATATACGGGGACTCGGAGAGTGGTAACAAACTTTTGAGAATTTTTTCAGATGTTTTTGTACTGCATTCTACCCAAAAACTGACTTTAAAAAAATCGCTCCAATTTCATAAATACAAGACATACCTACTCAAAATTTAAGTTTTTATGCGAGGTACGAGGGTGAAAAATGTCATTGCCAGATTCAGTTTTTGCGAGCCAAATTACTTCCATCTACACACTTTCACGATTATTTTGGAAAAACTGAAAAATTTGATTTTTCAACCATTTTTTTTTTTTTTTTTTTTTTTTTGAAAATGTAGGGAAAAATTGAACTTTTTGAGCTTTGTCAAAAGTGTCTAGATGGAGGTAATTTAATCCGTGAAACCAGAATTTGGTATTAGAAATTTTTTTTGATCAATATGCCCCCCTCGTACTCCGTCCACACCTGAGATTTTTGCTTAAAAGTGCATTTTTCATCAAGGCCCTCCTGCGCTAAAAATATGAAAAAATTACCATTATATTGTGCTGATGTAGGCCCACATTTGTATTGAAAAGAAAAAATGTATTTTAGACAATGTAGTCGCGAAAAAGGTGTATGAAGGGGTAAATTGACTTACTGATCACGATTTAGAGATCAGTTTATTTGGTGAATGATGTTTACTACCGAGAAACGTAAATTCAACCACAGAGCTGATGGCGACCGTAGACATGCAAAATTTGAAAAAAAAAAATTCCGACAATTTCAAAAACAAATTTTGATCAAGTTAAGCATGTTCCCCAGTTTTGAGAGTAATTTTGTTTCGATTTCGATTTTTTCGTGAAATCAACCACTTCTTGAGTTTTTGAAATTTGTTTAAAGACACAAAAATTCAAGCTGAATTATTCAGCCTGTCAGAATTGGGTTTTAATTTTTTTTTTTGAATTTCCTTTTGTTTTTGAATTTTTTAAAATTTCTAAAAATTAAAAAAAAATTGAAACCTCAAGCCAATTGCCTCAAAATGTTTATTCAGTGCAATTTCGTCATGCTTCGTGCGTATAAATCACCAAATTTCATTATTTCAACCCTAATAATTTTTCTTTTCAATTAGATAGTGCATTTATTATACCGACTCGTGATGTTCACATGAAATCAAACCACATAAATTTCGATGCGAAAAAATTGATAATTAGGTTTACGGCGTAAACTCTCACCGGGTGGTTTATTTTTATAGCTTCTTTGTCTGCAGCACAACGTTGACACGTGGAATGACGCGCACTCGTAAACTTTAATTTGGGTCAACGGAAACCCACCCCTCTGCTTGTCTCGTTCATTCGTTCAAAGCTTCAAAATCCGTCATCGTTGGTTCACTTCGATCGCCAAAAAAAGCTAATGGAAAATACGACCTAAAAAGGGAGTAAAAATAGCGAACTCTTAACAAACGTCCTTGAATTGGACCAAGGACGAGCGTATGTCAACGTTGGCCGTGATCTTTTGAGAAGAATGGAGCTTTAGGAGTAGCACGTGTCAAATTTTCCACTCAACGAAGCGTGTACCTAATGTTTACCAAAAATTTCGGCTTGTGGAAGACGCTGGTTTCAGTTCTACGACAAGCTAACGAGAAAGATATATGCGATACTATAGATACGAGACGTATACGCTATAGTTGACAATAATAAACTGATAATTATTATCTGGCGCATACGCTCGATGGATATTTCAGCGTCGCGTCGCGCCTTTTGACACGACGAGTAGGATGCGGTGCAGCATAACGCCGGTGGCGAGAGTAGGCACCCATGTGATACATGTTTTTCACTATCAGATATGAGTAGTGTGAGCGAGCGACGCGAGAAGGAAAACTTGGTCGAATCGATTACCGCACCGGCACCGGCACTAGCGCGACCCAATGGCATATATCGCGACCGCGCGTAACCTATACCGCGTATAAATGTTAGAATTTTCATGGCGTTGGTGGCCGCAGGGTACCCCAGTCTCGGTAGCGTGAAAGGAAAAACAACCAGCGACTACGTAAGCTTCAGAGTTATCGATTAGACGCCGGCTCAGCTTCGTCTTATCCGATCCTTTGCATTATGAAACGAAAACACATTTCGTGCCGACTTGCCGGTAGCCACCGCACCAGGGAAGCTCCGTGTCCCCCGATGACCAGTCTGCGAGCACGACATTGCCTCAAATGGTTATTATTGCGCGTCTTACCCTCGCCCGCTGCGTCTGTTTTGTATATCCAGCTCGGGTCCGAAAATACTATTCTATTTTATCGTGCATGCTAACTACGTCATCGGGCTAGGTAAAAGTTCGCCTGTATATCGGTATATACTCGAAGATAACATCGATTCCCACTTCACCCAAGTTTCCCCTCTTGGTTTTTTTTTACCCATATTGTTTGTATATATATTAAACGAACGAATGTTTTGCTTTTTTTTCCGGCGCGCATCGGCATCGTTGGGTGAAAAATTTTCATTTTCGAACACGTGCTTCTTTCAAACGCGACCTCTAATCGAACATTGACTTCGGCCTGTTATTTTCAGATTATTCACTGTACACTTATTTCGTCGTCGACGTAGTCGTATAGTCGTCGATGCGGTGGTTTTTCGCTCGCGTATATATGTACGAGTATCCCACTTGAAGGACGAACACGGTTATACGTACCTACATGTACTATAATTTCAAAGTTTAGTTACATCAGACAAGTTTCAACTATGTAGAGAATTAAAGCAGAGTACGCGAAGGCGAACAGATTTTCGAAGCTGCGGTTCTTTTCGGCTACGTCATACGTACTTTGGTTACGTGAACGTGAATGCGAATCTTACCTAAAAGCGTGGTTTTTATCGTTCGTTGAATGAATCCGAGCGGTTTCGGCTCGTTGGACCAGGGCCAATATCGTATAACGTGAGTCGTTGCGCTGCTGGTAGTTCTCGGTCGCGTCTTAATTTTAGGTGTTGGTCAAATTGACCATATCGTCGATAAACATGTCATTCGACCGGCGACCGGTTCCGATTGACGTGTTTATAGCTTGTTTACATTTTATATTATATTCGATTCGCATCATATGTCATCTATGCTACATTATAGGTGTGAAAAAATTTTACTTTCAGAGTCTGAAATAGAGGGAAGGTGAAAAGTTTGCACTGTCTGTCTGCGGAAATTTACAGTATTGCTAGTTACGTTTTCAGTTGTTTAAATACGAATTGTGAAGTCAGTTGAGTAAATATTGTCAAACATGACTTGGAGTAAATTTTCGCAGATTTTCAGTACATTTTTGTAAATTTCATCTTAAATGCCTATGATTTTCGGTCCATCTCACAAATTGTATCGTTAGCGCAGCTTTCAGTAGATTTTTTATAAAATTTCATTTCAAGTATACGATTTTTAGTTCATTTTTTACGAAATTACTGTTTTGGGTCCATTTTGACTAATTCCATGTCAAGTACGAGTTTTGGTCTATTTTTGATAAAATTTCATGTCAGAAATAATTTTTGGTCCATTTTCACAAATTTTGACTCAAGCACGATCTTCAGTCAATTTTTACGAATTTCAGGTCAAGTATGATTTTCAGTCCATTTTTGATGAGATTTCATGTCAGAAATTATTTTTGGTCCATTTTCACAAATTTTGACTCAAGCACGATCTTCAGTCAGTTTTTACAAATTTCAGGTCAAGTATGATTTTCAGTCCATTTTTGATGAAATTTCATGTCAGAAATTATTTTTGGTCCATTTTTACAAATTTTGTTTAAAGCACAATTTTCAGTCATTTTTTACAAATTTCATGTCAAGTACGATTTTTAGTCCATTTTTGATAAAATTTCATGTCAGAAATAATTTTTGGCCCATTTTCACAAATTTTGTTTCAAGCACGATTTTCAGTCAGTTTTTACGAATTTCAGGTCAAGTATGATTTTTAGTCCATTTTTGATGAAATTTCATGCCAGAAATTATTTTTGGTCCATTTTCACAAAAATTTTGTTTCAAGCACAATTTTCAGTCAGTTTTAACCAATTTCATGTCAAGTACGATTTTTAGTCCATTTTGTGATAAAATTTCTTGCCAGAAACCATTTTTGGTCCATTTTCACAAATTTTGACTCAAGCATGATTTTCATTTAGTTTCTACAAATTTCGTATCAAGTAGGATTTTCAGCTTATTTTTGCAATTTTATGCCGAAAATGATTTTTTACAAAATTTTTGACAAATTCATGTCTGATATGCATTTTCAGCCCCTTTCTATAAACTTGTGTTCCCTTTAATTCAATTGTAACATTTTTTTTCTTAAATTTTTCTTGGAAATCTTATTCCATTATGAACAATGTTTACTTCAGGAGCGAGAGAATAATTCACGACCCCATAAATGGAGGACCACCTCGACAGCAATACCAATTTTATTTTATTTATTTTTTTGTTAAGTACCCGCGAACGGCAACAGTTCTTAAAATTCGTCAATCAGTCACCCATATCAATTAGCATACATCGACAAGACTCCAATGATAAATGTTTGCATACCTACGAGCAGTTCGATCTCGACGCCTTCTCTGATGATATCAACAACATTATACACATCAAAAATATATGGTAGGTACCTTAATGCCAAATATACAGGTGCCAAATTGGGAAATGGTATCGGCCTCGTGGTAATGAAGTGAATCCCACCAACACCTGTTTTGATGAGTGAATGAACTAATGACATGCTCACGTCGAAGTCACACCTGTATCATTATGAGAATGGCACCGCTGGTGCTTTTTTTGTCGTGGTTTTGAGATTATTCAAGATCAGAAGAGACGCGTAATATGGTGAAGAAAACTTTTTAAAAACTGCATATTCAGATTTTTTCTAATCTTATCACGTCAGTTACCTAAAGACGTTGCATAAAAAAAAAACTGTTGAAAATTTTCACAACCGTCCTGGTTCTAGTTCAAAATTAATATGTATCGTCAATGTATCGAACTTCGACAGTTTTCAAATCACATTATCATCACAGGCAACAATCCTCGGCGAATTTAATTCGGGGCGTGCAGACCTGTGGCGCGCTAGTGTCGTTAGCACTGATAAGATAAGCGGTTT